>JASPKZ010009356.1:357500-600000 GCA_030220185.1 Diploptera punctata | reverse complement strand
ATGACTCCTTCGGAAGTAAAGACCAGGTCTAACATTGTAGATTTACGAAACTTAAAAGAACTCTCTTGATACAAAAATGCCTCTGTGTAAATTTTTCGCCCAATTCTGAATTGCGGCACTAATAATCTGAGCTGTTTGAGCTCGTTTAATAAAATACCACCAATTAACTTATCTCACGCCATCCCTCGACGTCGGACAAGAACATAAAAGTAAAAGAGACAACTAACTCAGTTTGCTTTATCCATAGATAAAACTTCTAACTTCTAAAGAAACAAAGTTAGTTTTAAAAAATCTTTAATTTGAACAAAACTTGGATAACGGAAAGAAATAAGTTTGTGTTTTGTATTTAATTATGTTAGAAATTTAACCCTACATTAACGTCTTTATTTCTTCTGTTGTATTTGCATCTATTCTTAAATACTAAGTTATACTCTCTGCTTACAGCTTTAATTTAAATTTAATGCAATTAGGTCAAAAAAGAAAGAAAAGAATGTCTTATAACTGAGTGAAATAAATAAAAAAGAAATGTGCAAGGTTGGTAATGCATTACAGAGAAGGCATGTTTCGTCCTTTGCCTTGTGAAGTTGACCTAGAAAGTGAGGGCTGGTTTAACAATACAATTCTGCCTTCAGAATATTTAAGGACTGCTTATTATGAGCACTACAACTATGTTCTTCTTCTTCTTCCAGTTCATATTGCCTAAAGTGAGCAATTGCCTATGTAATAGTCCTCTCGTACTTTGCTCTTGCACTTTGTTAATATTGTTTTTTTTCTACATTTTGATTTACACTTTTTATTTCATTGTCTACTGTCAAGGGGAACTGTCAACCATTGCATGCAGAAGCCTACTTTGAAATTTATCCCAGAGAAGCGTTGTGGTGTACCAAAGCCATGTAAAAAAATCTGCCGTTTTTAACTGCAAAACACAGAACTCGAAGCCAGAATCATAAAATGCCAACCTACTGTACGGAGAAGATGGACACCCTGCATGAATAACAGCGGAGTGATATGAAGCGGGATGAGGCGCGGACGGCAGGTAGTGAGGGTCATCCAATCTACCAATTCAGGTGTTGTATCACCTCCCTATAGTTTAACAAAGAGAATTGGCGCTGGATTTTAGTGCCTTACAGTTAAAAAGGCAGATAAGTTTTTGAACACGACCTTTGCACATCACAATGCTTCTCTGGAATATATTTCAATGCAGGTTCCGGCATGCAATGGTTGACAGTTCCCTTGTATAAGTCCGTCTATGGATTCCCGTGTCTTCCTCTTGTCCGTTGCCCTTCCGACTTCTTTTTAATATCTTTATTGTACGTATGCTCCATTACATTATGTACTACTACACGCCAATTAATCTAAATATTTATAATTGTTTATTACAAAATAATTCTTATTGCCTGTCTTATATCAATCATGCCTCCATTCGTTGTAAAACTGTACTATTCCATATAGATCTCCATAGATTATCTAATTCCACTGTCTTCATTCATAAGATAGAGTTGTTTTCTCATGATGAATTCCTCCATTCCATTCCTCTTGCATTTCTTACAGTGTCAGACCATAGGTCGGCTCGTGTATTTGTATCGATTGCCCTTCCGATTGTAAGTAACAAATTTGAAATGTCTTCTTGTTTTTATTCATCCTATTAACGGAACCAGTCCAACTTTTATTTATTATTATGTATGTCACTATGAAGAAAAATTCATAACAATGAGCTACATGATTTTTACGGAACACCAGTTAAATCTCCTAGACCAAGATGGGGAGGTCAACTGGTAAAATTGGAAAATGTAAGTAGGACATGGAAACTTATTGTAGGAAAGCCAGAGTGTATGATAATATGTCAAGATCGAGATGGTAGATTAAATTTTTATTAAATCGATAGAGATTAATTACACAGGGAATGATTAGAAAGATGACATTAGAAAAGGATAGGGATATATGGAATGGGTAATGAAAGACGTGCATGGTAACTTCTTGTAGGAAAACCATAAGGAAAACGCCCAGTTAGTAGACCAATAATGAGGTGGGAGAATAGCATTAACTATGATTTGAGGGTATTGGATTATACAGGGAATGATTGGAAAACATTAGCGCAGGATAGGCATGTATGGAGAGCTTATGTCCGTGTGTCCTTGAATCTACGAGTTCGATAGTGCCAGTCAGTTAGTTAGGAATGTATGGAGAGATTATGTCCGCGCGGCCATGAACTTCCGGGTTCGATAGAGACAATTTGTTAGTTCATTATAGTCCACAGCTGTAAACTTAGGATAGCATCGGTGCCTCGTAGGCAATGGGTCCGCTCGGGACAAGTCTACTGGTTGATCTTTTTCGGGACTTTTCCTCAAGACAAATATTAGAAAATTTTGAGGCCCATACAGCCTTCGGACATCACCTGGCAAACATTATCATAATTAACTATTTCGGCATGTTTAGTGTTATTGTATATGTGGATAGTGCGTTTCATCTTAATGTTGTATCGTCTCGAAGGAAGCCTTTGATTGATAATATCACTCATTCGGGGAGGTCCTCCATGCCCTTGTGTGAACAAAAAGTATGTTTGTGATTCTAAGTTCAAAATCCCTTTCCCGTCAGGTCGTATCACTGTAAGGGCCATTGGACGAGAACAAGAAGAAGTTCACTATTACTCATCCGACTCAACTTACTATAAAAAAATAACAGTTCCAAGAACCTTCCTTAAAATTTTCAATTTGAATACAACTAGTTTATTGCATTACTTGATTCTATATTCAACGTGCACATTTTTTAATTCCATACGTCAATATTGGCCTAATTAACGTTTTATGGATGACCAGTCTCATAGGCTAGTGGTCAGCGTTTCTGACTACTGTTCATGAGGTCCCGGGTTCGATTCTCGGTCAAACCATAGGAATTTTTTCTTAAAGGGAATCATTCCTGCGGTTGCCGATGGTCTGGATTTTATGTTAAGTTTAGGTTAAGAACTCTTCCGGTGCTTCATTATGATTTATCACACAACATATCATCGGGGTAACGTAACTCCGCCTTCTAGGCGCCCCAACTTCAGAATTGGGTTACAATTAAGCCAATTCCAGGAGAGAACACCAGAAATGTCGAAATGACAACCTGGGGCATTGAAGAAAGGGGAAAAAAAGTTATATGAATATTGATATTTCTAGCTTCAAGAATCTGCAATTATTTTACCATGTTTAAGTTTAATTTGATCATTTCAGGTAGAGCCAACTCAGGGACAAAAAGTGTACATATAGACCTTTTATCCTCTAATCGTACAAACACAAGATAATATTTTATTGTAGCTGTAAACATATTTTACCTTAATACGTTTATAATCAAATTGAATTATTTTTGGACTACTGACAACAACAATTGGAGATTAGAAGAGGAGTACTCTTGCCGTTCATATATGATGTGAAGGCAGTGATGATGGGAGGGGCACTAGCTCGCCACAATTTATTATGTAGGTGAATAGCAAAATTAAGTAAGAATATATTTTTGTCCCATACCACTAGGTTTTCTTAAACTGGCATTTTCTTCTGGCATTGACGGCATTGTATCCGACTTCCGTAGTTACGGGGCTGGAAGGTGGAGTTATATTACTCTGAAGATATGATGGCCGATAAATATTAAGGAGGGAACTTATATCTAAACTAAACCTGACCATTGTTTACCACGTAAATAATTCCCTTTAAGGAAAAATTCTTGTTGTCGGATCGAGAAAAGTACCCGAGACTGCAGACAGAAGGTTTGACCACAAGAATGAATAATAAAAATAAGCAAAATCGTGAACAATTGTAACAGGAGCACTATTTAACTGAATATTAGTGTTTATATTAGGTATGCAAATGAAAATCAAACATAATGAACAAAATCTAACTAAAACCACATGGTTGTAGTACTTGCAACATATAAAAAAATAATTTATTTCATACTATATGAAATTTAATATTTTACGTTATTAAAATGAGTGTGAAAAACAAACTATTATAGTTCTCAAACCCTTTATCACACACAACTTTCGCCAACATTAATACTAAAATATATCAAATGGTGACTCACTTTAACGTATATACTATTAGGAAAAAAGCAGTAACAAAATTCTGAATGGCTAATGGTCATGATTGTCTGACCAAACATCTACCCGCATTGGCATCTCCAATAGTCCTCGCTGTCCCTTATGCAATCTTGGACTCATCATGGACTTCCAACATCTGTCTCCCGGCCCTTCTGTGATAAACGAAAGCTTAGTCAAAAAGTATTGGGATGTAGGAGAAATTATGAATGTATAAATACCCTCGACATTGTGTTTATAACTATCCCTTATTTCTCTATGCGTTTTCTTTTTCCTCTTGTAGTTCTGCCAATGATATTTATACAAGGTGTAACAGGACCTCACCGATAAAATGATGGGGATGATAGTCCATGCAGAGAGGATCATTTATTTGTGAAGGAACATATAGTCGCAAACACAGATGAAAGTGTTGACCCGTAAGACTCGAAATTGAATACAAAAAATTGGTTGTACACATATAATTTTATTGAAAAGGACATGTTTTTGCAGTAAGTGTTTTGACAACGCCAAAAAGAATCCTGCCATGATCGGCCGTGCTGACCGACCGTTGCTGCGACGATACCAAACATGCAATGAGACACAGACGGGGTCGACTGTTTGAACACTTATTGTAAAAACATGTCTTTTTCAATAAAATTATACGTGTACAATTGTTTGTATTCAATTCCGACCCTTGCGGATGAACACCTTCATCAGCGCATAACTCATAAACAACTTGTTTGCGACTATATGTTCCTTCGCAAAAAAATTATCTCCGCATGACCTAGCATCCATATAATTTTGTCGGTGAGGTTCTGTTACACCCTGTATATCTATATATCCGCGTTAAATGAATTAAATTTAATATTAAGTATATTATGTATGGATACGATTCCGAAGCGGCAATTTCATACCTGTCGTAATTAAATAGTTTTTGCTTACCTTTAACAACCATTCACGATATGTTCATTAAAACATGAATTCTTCGATTTACATAAAACAGCTATACACACTTCACACTCATATTGACAGCATTATTTCCTGAGAAACAACATTGAAAATACTCCGCTGCCTCCTAATTTGATGTGACATTCTAAATAGCGACCCGAAGTGAGCATCGTCATAGTATAATTTTACCCGATGTCTTATTCAAACATTTTAATTAAAGGCAAGAAATTCAACATAGTAGCTTATATAATAGTATATTGTATGATATATGTACGAAAAAAGTCCTTGTTTTTTACTCGGGCATAAATATTTCAACTCATACGCAAAATACTGTCTTCCATCCCTTTTTGTAAAAATACTATTGAGTTAGTGCTTCAGCTTATGGGCAGGAAGGTAATGGAATATGACGCAATGACTGGCTGTTGCCATCGTTTTTGGGAATCTGTCTTGTGTCATCATTTTCGAATGATACAAATCATTTTAATTGTTCGTGTACGTTTTTGCTATGAAATCCACAACTGATGTTTGAACATTAATTTACTTTTTAATTACACTTATTTTATCTCTTCTAGAAATTCCAGTTGAACGCCTCAAAACATATATTTCTGCAGTATTTAATTTACTTATTATTCTAAATTTTTGAATCTCATGTTACTATATCATTTATGGTATTAAATTTTGATATTTAAGAGTTACCTTCATTTATCCTCTAAATAATATCAGTAACATGATGAAAAATAATACAATTTTATATCGTAAAGAGACAGGCTAATAAAATAAACCCGTAAATCTTGCTGAGTTTGCAGTGAAGGACTTGTTCGAGGACATAAAAACTAGAAATATTTCCCTTGCGGGGAGTGGAGGTGCAAAAGAAGCAAAAGGAGGGGATATAAAATGAAAGTACATTCTTTCAGAGATGTAAAGAGTGTGAAGGTATTAGAAAATGTGCACAGAGACTGTGAAAACACGGCAAGCGAAGCCTTGTATTCTGTGTGCGTATGGAAGCCGCTTAACTGAATCGCTGGGCGGGCGGGCGGCAAGACAAATTACAAGGGCGGGTGGGTGGAGGGAAAAACTTGTTATCCTGTAAGAGCTTAGGAGAGTCCTCAAGAGACCGAGAAGCGACCTCTGTCATCGCCAGACCATGTCGATATCCTCTCCAGTCGTCATAAATCCAACTACACAAAAATACACCACCTTACGTACTGTAATTCAAATCTTTTTTAGCATCTATCCATCTTATAATTTTAAAATTATTTTATCTAACAGTTGCTAATAAATATCGATATTAAACAATTTGTAGTTTTTTTGTGTGTTTCTATAGAGTGTTCTGTGTGAAGGTTCCCCACTTGCTCCCTCTAGTATTTTTCAAAATAATTATAAACATTGTTATGAATACATAGAGTATTTTATATAAACATTTAATTGTTGAATGCAGGCTTTCACGGCCGGTAATCATGATGTTGAGTGATTCCGGGTTCTGTGGCCGTGGTCCATAGTTGGTGTTGATACCAGACGTTTCGCCCTCAACTGCGGAGGGCATCTTCAGTGGCGAGTGCTTCTAGGCGTGTTTCCTGGTCGGAAGCTCTACTTAGAGCTCACTCTAAGTAGAGCTTCCGACCAGGAAACACGCCTAGAAGCACTCGCCACTGAAGATGCCCTCCGCAGTTGAGGGCGAAACGTCTGGTATCAACACCAACTATGGACCACGGCCACAGAACCCGGAATCACTCAACATCAAACATTTAATTATTTTATAGATTATTTTAATCATTCAAGCAAAGTCTGTTGAAATAAAGTTTTAGACATGATAGAGTTCAGAACGAAGTTTTCCTTGGCCTAACTGTAAATCTCTACTTTTAGTGTGGTATGCTAGTACAGTTAAGGGTAAACATAGGTCAAAGCAGAGTATATAACCGGGGAAGTGAAGGCCTCGTGTCTGTCTATGTAAAGTGCTGAAGGGTAAGTCACCGACCATTTTCCTTAACATAAATGCTAGGATTTTTTGGAAGGAAATCAAGTACAATCAAACAATTTAATACTATAGTTAAAAAGGGATATTAGAATTTCAAACATGTAGATTAGGGTAGATTTATATAACCCCCATCCCTCTCTCTCAAACCCCAGAAAGTACTGTAGTTTTAATATAGGCTTAGATTAGTAAATTGGGGCTAGATTACTTAGGGATTGCAATTATTATACTTAAATAATAAAATAGTTAAAATAAGATCCATTTGTTTATTTCAAAACACGTGCGCATGTATAACTGTACATCCTCATACTAACGCTCGGCTAGGAACGCACGCTACCAGATTTTCCAAGTCCCGAAGGTCCTTAAAGCCTAAGAAAACAAGCGGTTCTTAATGAAAATTATTATTATTATTATTATTATTATTATTATTATTATTATTATTATTATATTATTATATTATACAATTTCATTTCACGTTTGTGAATTTAGAAAAAGCATTTTACACCGTACCTTTGCTCTACAAAAGTTGTGGGGAGCATTAGAAGGTATGGACATAAACGATATAATTATTAATGCAATAAAAATGTATAAACAGCAGTATCTAAAATTAAATTTGGAATTAGAGTATCAGAAGAAATTAAAGAAACAAAAGGCTATCGTGAAGGTAGTAGCATGTCGCTCACATTATTTAAGATATTTATTCATAAAGCACTGTCAAAGTGAAGCAAAACATATTCAGGAATGGGAGTACAATTGGAGATGGGCCAACATATATAACATATACACTGTTATTTGCTGATGACCAGATAACAATTACGCAAGAATATGAAGATATGGAGTTTATGTTCAGAAAATTATTGGACGAATACGATAATTGGGGTTTGAAAATACATTTAGAATAAACGATTTATATGGGATGTGGAGCAGAAACCGAAGATTTAATATTAGAAAATCAGAAGGGGTATATTAGTGGATATGAAGAATTTTAGTATTTGGGTATAAAAGTAGATACAGAGGATAGGCAAGACAGTGACATGTATATCATCATCATCCATGCAAGTATTAGGCCATGTGGCATGTTAAGGTCTCAAACAAGAATTTTCCATCCGTGGTTTTTTAGATGTCCAAGCGATCTTTTGCCTTGTGGGCAGTAACGAAGCTTTTGGAATTTTATGAGAAGGTATTCGTTGAAGATGGGCTTTCCAGTTGTTCTGTAGTTTTTTTTATATGGTGGAGAATGGGTTCTACATCCAACTCTTCCATAATTTCCTCATTTCTTCTATGATCCCACTTTGTATAGCCTGCTTTACGGCGCATAAATCGCATCTAATTTGATGTTATTCGGCTTTCAGCTCTTCTTCGTATTGTCCATGCTTCACTACCATATCTTAATACTGGTCTTGCGAGAACCATATAAAGTCGTAATCTTGTGTTCCTATCTTTACCACACACACACACACACACACAGATATATATATATATATATATATATATATATATATATATAATTTTAAGTTAAATGAGTCGTCATACGTTATAATGTGATGTAAAGAATCATTAATGGAAATAATCAAATTATATAGACGATGAAATAAAGTTATATACCTATATAAATCACATGTCTATGGAGAATTATATAAATCAGAAATACACCATTTGCTTCACGAGCGCGCCGATCTTGTAAAGATATATTAATATATTATCCTGCTTGAGTTTTCCCACAGGTTCCATAAAGATGGCATTACTTACATTCGGATACTAATGTAAGTTGCCGTAATGTTTCTTCCATGATAAATATTATCAAATATTTCTTTATCGATGTAACTAGATGTTATTGGTAGAGTTGCTTTAAAAAAATGGAAGATTCAATTTTGACAGCTGTAATAAAGTTGCTAGAAAACAAATCAGGCTATAAAAGCGCAAAAATCATCATCGTCAAATGCTTTATGGTAAATGCTCTAGACTTCCATTTCCAGGAGTATGAAATATGTTCTTTTCATCACTTTCTGCACCTTCCAAGCAACATACATCACCCCGATTGATAAAATATGCCTGTATATATATGGATAACACGCTGAGGTACAGACTCAGAGTTCCGGGTTCGAATCCCGTCCAGGCATTTATTTTTCTTATCATACCATATATATATATATATATTATACCCTGAGCGAACCGGCACAGTTTATACCTACTCGCAGCCAGACTCATCCAATTTCTTTCTCCAATTTTCCCAATATCCTATGAGATAAAATCCTTAATTATATTCTTGGACCTTCCTATCCTTCTCCTTCCTTCCAGCATTGTTGTAATGTTCTTCAATACTCCATCCTAATTTTTTCAATGTAGATATCTTGTCCTCTTCAGTCTGTTAACTTTGGAAAATTTTACCACATCAGGATGTCTGCACTTCCTTATATAATTCAAAGTAGTTGTATTATGGATTCTGGTATTTTTTTAGATTTATATTTATATATATATATATATATATATATATATATATATCCATCCATAGTAATTCTGCCCGAAGGCAGGTCCTTCACTGCATTCATAGCATTTTCATGCTTTGCTTGCAGCTTTACTAGGGAATTGTGTAGGTGTGGTAGCTTCCCGTTGCTTTCCACACCGGTGAAGGATGATGATGACGATAATGATAAGGATGATCATGATGATGATGGCCATATGATTTCGGGGACCGTTTGGGCCTTAAAGTTTTCCTGACATTTGTCTTACAGGTGAGGAAAAACCCCGATAAAAACCTCACCCAGAAAAACTGCCCCGACCGGGGATCGAACCCGGGCCCGCTGCGCGACAAGGCAGCACGCTACCTCGAGACCACAGCGGTGGTTATATGTGTTATAATTAAATGTTTAACATTGAGCAATGCAAGCTTATATATAGTAAGTTTACATGGATTATTTATGACATAGAATAAATTTAATTCTGGAGAAAAATTACATGGAACGGTCCAATAGGATCATACATTGATGGTGATGGTGATACCGGCCCGTGTTTATCGCTGTATTGGACTGTTTTATTACGTCATCTTCATAGAACACCTAATGTTTGGCATTTTTATCCGATGCCGAAGACGGTGTGTCAAATTATACGTTTAGGGTCTTCTAAACATGTCGCTCCATAGAGATAATGAGGTCTTTATGAATGCAACATTCTTAAACAATCGACGACTGAGAATGCAAAATATTCCCTTGTTAGTGTAAATGTACAGTAAGCATTTGTCATGAAAACACGGGACCTCTATGGGAGAACATACACGTTGACATGTGCAACTGTTTAGAAAAGCTGTGAATGAGATGTCCGTTAGATGAACTCCGGTCTGAATTAGTAAATTAATTATTCCCTTTGAGGGGGGGGGGGAGAGTCCACTAAAGCTTTTGGAGGTGAAGTTTACCCTCTGAGTTTGCGTCTAATTCAGCGAAATATGCTAACTGCTTGTGTTGTGCACTCGGACATGAGAAATGATTGGAACGGAGAATGAACGCTAGGAGTGGATCTATATAAATATAAATAGCAAATGAAAATCGTACTAATTATTGTAACAGTAAGGGAATAATTGTCTGAGGAACAAATATACTGTATTTACAGTATATATAGATGTCTCTCCCCAAAAAATGAGCAAATAGCTTAAAATTTAATGACAAATTTATATAAAAATAGCCTAAAATGGCCATATTTACAATGGATAATTAATCGCGAGAATCTTAAAAATACAATCTGTCTAATCTAATTATTTAACCAATTAATTCGATGGCACTACCGAACCCATAAGTCCATGACCGTGCGGGCATAAGATCTCGAAACATCCCTACCCTGAGCTAATGTTTTCTAATCATCTTCTGTACAATCTTCTTCTTCTACTTCTTCTTCTTCTAGTAGGCGACTATAACCTCAGTGAAGTTTTGGCCTTCTTAACTATTTTATTCCATTCAGATCTATTCTGGATAAAGACTGCCCAATTTTTAATTTCTGTATACTCTTCTTCCCTCAATTCGTGGTTTCCCTGATTCTTGGTTTACCAACTGGGCATTTTGCTTCTATTTTTCCTAAAAGGAGATTTCATGCCCATCTATCTATCCTAAGTAATATAATCTACAAAACGTAACCTAACGAAATATGCCATAGCGGAAACATGTATTATTATGTTTGCATACATAAAGTAATGAGTCACTTGATCACCGTTTCAACATTCAGAGAATCATGCCTGGCATTCAATAGGCATTATTTATCTCATACCACTGTACACTTGTAATCAAATAATGAATGAGGATTTGTATGCATTACGTCTGTGTGCCTACTTATTAGGGCTCGGAAGTTGAGGACCCATAAAAATGCCTATAAAAGACCCATAAAAAGACCTAAAGATATCCTAAAAAACCTAAGAACTGAAAAAAGGATATTAAAATGAAATACTAATTTTGTTTCAATTGCATTTTTAATGAATATAATACAAATGTTTAAAAGCACAAAATTCTAGTGAAATGCAACATACACTGCGAAAATAAACTTGAATACTCAAAATGCTTCTTATTTCATACTTTTTTTTTAAATTCAACATAGTTTGAGGAAGTAATTCTGTGTTAATTAAAAAGAAGGTTCTTGGAAAATTTAGAATGATTGATTTTTTTCCCACTTGGAATGAATTCAGAGATCCTCCAATGGATATTAGGCGGTCAGTAGGCTGGTTAAAAAATAACGGGCTGTTTTTTGAGGGTTCAATAGTTTCTCGCGGAAGAAAAGTGTTTGCAACGTGAAAAGTCTTTGTAAAGTCAAATTAGATAATGTTTTTAAAATAAGTTGGAATTGAGACTAGAGTCTATGCTTTCTTGAATTATACAAATGGCATAAATTAAGTCAAAGAAGGCAAATTTGTAAAAGAGCCGTTAAGAGCAAAAAAAGGAGAAATAAGCCAAAAAGGGGTAATAAGGACAAAAAAGGACGAATAAAATCCACCATTTTCTGGCCTACAGTGACCCAAAATGTATAGACCTATAAATTAAGTTGGGCCTCGTCTTCAGACATAAAAAGAAAAATATTTTTTCTTCAACCTCCGAGTCCTACACATCATTATTATCAATTATCATTAGTGTGACAGTACTTTTAGCTTCACCTTAGCCTCCTTTTTGACAGCCATCCATTCACTATGGTTAGTGGATCTTCATTCCATTTTCTTAATAATAATCTATTAACTTTTATAAGATTCATGATGTGTTCCGTTGAGGTTTATTCAAAATTAATATAAAATTATAGAATATTCACCTGACGGACCTTTGAGGAGACGGACCTTTCAGGTGAATATTCTATAATTTTATATTAATAATCTATTAGTTCGTACAAAACCAGAATTTAAATTTATACTTTACATGTTGCTAATAACCAGTCTTGTATCCGTCTCAAAGCCCTTTCCTTTTTGTCGCGTTGTTTCCTTGGATCAGTCAGACTGTTACTTTTGGATTTCTCAACGTGGTGATTTTTTTTATAAGAAACCAGATGTAACAAGAAGAGTTAAATCTCGTTGACTGCGATGGGCAGTACATGAGGCACGAATGGGGAATAAAAGAGGGACATGGCAATTCTTAAGAAAGTTCCCAGTAAGCAGGCCAAGAATGAAGTGGGACAATAATATAAACCATGATTTGAGGGAAGTAGATTATACCTACAGGCGATGATTGGAAAATATTCGCATAGAGTTGGGATGTATGGAGAGCTTATGTCCGCGCGGCCATGAGCCTACGGGTTCGATAGTGTCAGCAATTGAGGTTTTTAGTTATGGTCGTTAAGTTGTACGCCCATCCCTTCACTTTGAGAACCAAGTCTCCATATTTTTAACCCCTGGAAACACGATCCGATTGAGGGTCTTTCCACTTTTCAGCGATTGCCCTTTTACCAGCCGGCTGCTGGCCCTTCACATCCACATGTGTCAATCACAGTGGTAGATGATCAACAGCCAGTGTAGGGGTGACATGTGGTTAGCATGTCGAGTCCCCCAGCCGTTATAGCTGGTTTCTCAACCTGGAGCCGCTACTTATTGTAGCTACCCAATTGCCTCACGATGCTGGGTGGGCACCGGTCCCATACTGGCCGAAATACCATGAGAAAATTTCTTCCCCCATGGAGACTCGAACCAGCGCAAGTCCCGTAGCTCTGCGCCAAGGCTTCCTACCTTAACCGCTCGGCTACGGCGCGGGACGGAAACACGATGCCCAGCTATATCCCTAGGTATCTGTCACAGATTTTATCGGTCCCCGAAAGTTCTATGGTGGGACTCTACTCTTTCTAGTTGACCACACGGAAAGATTATTTATCATGCAGCAAGTGTTATTTCATCGTCAATATGAAAATAACCTTAGATCCCATTGAATTTCTAAGCTTCCTTAAGTATTTTCCGCTAGGTTCATCTATCTTCAGCCACGTTCTACCAGTTCTTGGTATTAAGTTTGTAATGTCCTTTATCAATACATCTACCATTTGGTCATTCAATCTCTTCGTCTCCCTTCTGGTTTGTCATCAGTAATTTATAGCGAATTCCCAAGAAGTGAAGCTATTGAGGCTGTACTCGTGTAAAGATTTTTGGAAAACATTTACACATTTTTATCTATCTAACCTAGTAGATATCAAATGACAATACTTTATTATGACGCATTGTTAGAGTGGGTTTTGAATTTCGCGGGCGGCGAGAGTCGGGGCTTCGCCTTGTTTGATAGAGAAGCATTCGCGAGCTGTCTACTTATGAACTGGAAATCCCGCTGAAAATATTCTAATTGCATCGATCCCCCTTCTCCAGAAACGTCGATTCTCGAGTGTTCGATCCGAGAACAGTCTGGACCGGTTTCGAGATAGTTCTGACCATCGCATTATAAGAGATCGGACCAGGGATTCAATTGTATGACCGGACAAATAGTCTCAGACTGTCGTATAAAACGAGAGCAAAGAAAGTGGACCGCCATCCGCAAGGATCATAGGTCACTTCTCGATTGATTGAACTGAAAAAAAGTATGTATTCAGTCATTTCCAGTGGACCAGTGAGGCGATATCCAAAGTGAAGACAAGAAACTGTGTTAAGTGAAATTATCAGCGAGTATAAAGGACTGTATGATAAGTAAATTGTAACACAAGAATTATTATTAGCAGAAAGTTATTTGTGAATTAACGGTAAAATTCTGTGAAGCAACTGAAGTGAATTTAGAATTTTTGTGTGAACATCTGTTGTATTAATGCTCTAGGAGCTACAATGTTTTTCTTTTGGAACCAGACTCGTCATATTGCAATTAATGAAGAAAAAGTAAGATCGAGTTCGTCAACCAGCAATATTCAACCATTCGTAGTGGGGATTAACAGGAAGCTTACATTTAAAAAAAAATCCTTTAACAACTGCAAATTTTCTATTTTCGCAACGAAACTCAATATATGCCTTGAAATAAAATTAGAAAGATATTCTCCAAAAATCAGAGAAATTTGAACACTATAATTAAGTTTTACTTGAAACCCGAAATTTAAAAATCCCTCTAGCAGCCTCCATGTTTGTTGTCTCGTAATACATATGATTTAATTGACAAAAACATATATATATATATATATATATATATATATATATATTCCGTAAACCAGCAAAATCATAGATTAAACTTGCTAAGGAATTAATTTAGTTTACGGAGTTCATTTTCTGCATATGTTTTTCTCATCTTAATATTAGCTATGGTAATTGAGGTAACGATGTCAGGTGAGTTACCTAATTTATAGAGTTTTTTGTTGTATCCTATTCATCACATGCCATTTTCGTTAATTAGACCCTATACCCCTATCAGAATGTTTAATCTAAAATTTGTTCAATTTGTTTTCATCACATATCGTTAACACCTATGTTTCACTTCAGAACATTAAGAATGCATTACTGAATTCTTAGATAGCCTGATTTTTCTACTGTAAATATGACATCAAATAATAAAAGAATATAAAATATGCCCATAAAACGCTTTGGTTTATTTATTAAATGTATTTATAATACTTTATCTAGAAGAAGATGGCTGAACAAAGATGAACAAAGACTAACTGCGGCAGGAATGAAATTTATGAGACGTACTGCAGGTTACTCAAGAACAGACCATAAAAGGAATACTGAGATTCTCAAAGAATTACAAACAGAATCGGTCATGGAATGTGTACAAAAATACAGAAACAACTGAAAATCTCACATAAGAAGAATGAGCAGAACAAGAATATCACGTCAAATCTTAAATTATCAGCCACCAGGCAAGAGATCTTTGGGCAGACCCTTCAAACTTTGGACTGAAACTTTGGACACACCACTAGGTCTAACACATGAAAGGAAGAAGAAGAAGATGGCTGAAATATACTTAAAGAGGAAACAAGCAAATTCATTGTCTTTTACCTTGAAGTTGATTATTAATATTATTATTTTTTTATTATTTTCCCTTTTTACCTCTTTCCTTCGAGTATATGCCCCACGCCACTCTGACCTTAGAAGTCATGACCTGAAGGGAGAGTATTTTAAACTCTGAATTACGTGTACATTTTTTACCAACAAGGGCATGGGGGGCTCCCTGAAATTGATTAGTGATCGGTTCAATGTTAGGATCGTTTCTGTGGCAAAACTAACATTTAAGATAAGACACCATTTACTCATTCATCCATATAAAAAAATTGAATACGATAAGGATGATTACGGTGACCAGATAGTGATCATGTAATCTTTGGGCATTAATGTTTCCTTTAATTTTCATTATCCTACACATAAAAAAAACGAAATGACCTCTTCCAGGAAACTTGTCCCGATCGGCAAACGAACATAATAATCTTTATCTATCGGATTTTTACAGCTGCTGCCATCTACTCGTACCAAACCTCCAAAGCCTATGATCTTGAGCATCTTCAATGTTTAGTCCTCTTGCTTGCATTACTATTCTCATGTTTTCCTTCCATGTTGACTTTAGTCTCCATTTTTTCTCCTTTCTGGTCGGTTGCAAATGATATAGTGATATAATGATGATGATGAAGATAATAATAATAATAATAATAATAATAATAATAATAATAATAATAATAATAATAATAATAATAGTAAAATAATAAAAATAATATTGTGAAAACCTGCCAACTACGATAAAACATCCTTGCTGACCGTGACTACTGCCGGGGCGAAAACAGCAACATCAATATTGTCAAATATAGATGCTTATTTAAAAAAAACTAGCATAATAATAATCATTATTATTTTATTATTATCGTAGTGATAGAAATATTGAAAATCAGTAATAGTAAAGCAATAAAAATAGTAATAATAATTTTAGTAAAATAATTTATTTCTATACAGATTTTCAATGTTTAAACATCTTTCTGTACCTAAAGTTTTATTTTCCTTCACCACTCATCTCATCCATCCACTCCATGTCCTCCAATCCTGTTGTTCTGATTCCAGTTCTTATTTCTTGTAACCACGAGTTTCGAGGACACAATTCTAATATTTTACTGGGTAAATGTTGTTCTCGCTTTAGTTGTAAATGCCCATACCAATTTAATTGATTGTATCTTATATAAGCTGCTATTGAATATCTAATATTCATTTTTTTCTTGTATGACATTATTTCTTACTTGTCTAATTTTTAACATATTTCTGCTCTCCTCAAGAAATCCATTATTCATCAACATAACTTTCTGCATAATAATAATAATAATAATAATAATAATAATAATAATAATAATAATAATAATAATAATAATAATAACAATAATAACAATAATAACAATAATAATAATAATAGGTGATGACGATAATAATAATAATAATAAATGATGACGATAATAATGATAATAGGCTAATAATAAATATAATAATGATAATAATTATTATAATGATAATAATAATAACAATAATAATAATAATAGAAACGATAATACGCGGGATGATGATGGTATTGATTATGATGATGATAAACAATAAAATAAAAAAAACAATTTTAGTAAATATAATAAAAGCACTAATAATAATAATAATAATAATAATAATAAAGAAATTCGTTTTGCCTGTGATTGCTCGCATACTTCACATTTACCTGCAAATAGCAAAGTGACGTAATAATGTGTGAAGGAAATGTCATATGACTTGAGTTTGAACTTGGTGACAAGTGAGAACACGACACTTTGTACTGAGATATAAGTGTAAGGATCACGTTGACGCCTCGCGCTGTTTCACGCTACTCAATCCTGTCCCATGCACGCTAATGAAATATTGCAATAACACGACGGGGAATTCTTTCCATCCCTTCGGTATAATATTATGTAACACTGCATTGCAGCTTGGTTCCGTTTACAATTTTAAAGCCGATATTTCTTTCCTTCTCAGTTTTTCTACCAAAAATGCAAACCCTTATCTGATAATATAAATTTATAATATAAAATTATAAAATACAATACCTGGTAAGATTCACTCTCTTCAACTCCTGAAACTTTTAAAACCCCGTAGGCCTATCGGAATGGGCCCCATACTTAGCAGAAGGTTGTTTTGGTAAAATAACCTTCTTATGAGGACAGAACCGATTCCGAAAGCCCTACGGTGTTTTAAAAGTTTCAACAAGTTGCGGAGAAAAAACCTTACCACCTATTCATTTTATTATTTATTCAACAGGTTTTAAATAAGTACATCATCATCCTGTGCCCAATATTAAGTTGTGATTATATTTCTCCATTCATTTCCATCCTTGCAGTCCTCTGACCTTCACCAAATTCATTAATTCCATCTATAAATTGTCTTCATTGGTCTCCCTCTTCTTTTTTCTCATTAGGAACCCACTTCTAAGTGTCAGTCTGTCTCACTTATCCTCTTCACGCGTCCAAACCATTGTAATTGTTTATTTCGCATAAAATGAAACATTTTTTCGTTAAAGTTAATTTTTTCTCGGATAATACTGTTTTTGATCTTGTTTATTTAAGAGCATCGGGCAGATCTTAAAAAGAATATATTTCTGTACATTGCAATTTTGACATTATTTTGTAATTTATAGTCAAAGTGTTTGCTCCATAGATAACACTGGTCAATAGTAGTATTGTTGGCCTTGATATAAGATTAATTTCGGATATATTTACAGTATGCTCACAATTCATGAAACTATCAATGAATCTGGAAGATTTGCTCTGGTTTTTTTAAAATCTTCATTTTCATTTTACACCACAAAAATCGGAAAATATGAAAAAATAAGATACATTTATGATGTCAATTGTTTTTTGAAAAATTAGTATTCACCGATGTAAATAGAAAAGAAAAATGTCGAAAACCCATGTTATATTCAGTGAAATGTCTTTTATAAAATTTTCTTCTATAATAGTATTTTAAAGTACATTTAGCACTTTCACGAATGTATTCGTAAAATGTGCACTTGAAAACGTACAAATTCGCAGAGATATCCAGCGTAACTTTTTTTTTGTAGAGCTGTGTACTTGAACTTCTTACTATAGATTTATAAATATGGATTTTAGTTTATTTGAATATGTACTCTTCCAAAAAAAAATGTGCCCTAGGGCATGTCTTTCACTGCAATCATAGCATTTTTCATGCTATGCTTTGCAGCTTTACTAGGGAATTATAGTAGTGGTAGCTTCCCGTTGCTTTCCACACCGGTGTAGGATGATGATGATAATGATGATGGTGATGGCCGGATGGTTTTCGGGGACCGTTGGGCCCTAAGCTTCCTGAAATTTGTCTTACAGGTGAGGAAAACCCCCAAAAAATCTCGTTCAGGAGCCTGTCCCGACCGGGAATCAAACCCGGGTCCGCTGCGTGACAAGGCAGCACGTTACCTCGAGACCACAGCGGTGGTGAATAATACATATCAGTCTTAAACTTAATAAAAGTATTTAAAACACAAGTGATCTTCTTGGTGATATAATATTAAAATATATATGTAGTCAATATGCCCATTTCACCAATTAATGTTTTAAAATGGTCAACAAGTTTCTACAGCCAAGCTGTCATTCTCAAGACCAGATATTGACTGTCAATATCTGGTCTTGAGAATGACAGCTTGGCTGTAGAAACTTGTTGACCATTTTAAAACATTAATTGGTGAAATGGGCATATTGACTACATATATATTTTAATAAAAGTAAAACCAAAAGTATTGGCTCTAATTTTACCATTTGTCTGTTTTTGTAGTATAAGCTATTGTTAAATCTTATTATGTATTACAACATTTATGGGAGAAAATCACGTGAAGTCATGGTAAAACATCTTGAAGGCACGACATGTAGGCTAACCAAATTTAACTGAGAAATATCGATATACGTAGTTAGTAACTTGTTTTCTGTTCCAAGAGTAATAGACTACGCATCACCTGCGCTAGAATAGTTTGAGATAATTTTAGATTAGCCTATCTTGGATTATATTGCTCATAACGCAAGTTAAATAATTTCAATAATACATAGTTAAGGTGAGTGGATTTTATGATGCAGATACTTTACTGTCAATTGTAAATATTCCAGCTATTCCCAAAACTCCCGCTCCGTATCATCAATCATTCAATGGTTCTTCTCGTAGACACACGCTATTACATGACTCATCATGTAGGCTATTACACTCGGCTACACTGTATAATTGTATGTTAATACATTTTGATAAAGGAACGGTCTGCGACGTAATTAAACTATTTAAAAAATAACGCATATTTCTACAGTAATTCTACATACAACAGTATTTTATTCATAAGTAATGCCTTGAGTGATTTTCAATGTATCTAGATAATTTGGAAATCAAGAGTGGCATTTGTTAGAACTATTTCATCATCATCATCATGAAAAAATTCGTTTTAGGCCATGTGGCCTGTACGGTAAACCTAGCGAAGATGGTCTTGATCTTTCCACCGATGTTTTGGTCTTCCTTGGTCCCTATGTCCAGTTGGGGTATATTGGAATGCCAATTTTGGAAGTGTGTTGCAAATTTTTCCTTATTAAAATTGCGACTCCTGATGATGCCCAGTTCTCTGCTGGAACTCCAGAATAAATCATTACATATTTTCCTAATTCTTCTGATCCTTTGTTCTTCTTTTTTGTTTCCGAAATAATGGCAATGTCAATTTTTCTTTTGTCTAACTCTACTTCTAACTCTTCTTCTTTATGTGTTATTCCTCTCACATTCCATGTTGCAACTTTGAGATCCTTAATCATTTGACACATAAAATCAAGTTGTTTACTCACAAATCATTATTTAAATATACTTATTTTAATATATAAGTATATATATATATAATCTAAACGGCGATGTTTGAAAAAGAAATGAGAAACGTCTGTTATGTTCCACTTGTTCATCGCTGCAACCAGATAGTATTTATTGCCAAAGGATCGCAATATTGGAAGAATGCACCCTAGTGGAGAAAAAATTAAACACATAAAATTCTTTATAACCAACATTATTGGTTAATAATTAATTTCTGATATCCTATGACGAATTATATTTTTCTGGGACGTTATTACCTGGGAAATAATACGTTTAAGAAACTTCAAACTGTGATTTATTTTTTTGTGGTGTAATCAATTGCTTCAAATGTTTTTATATTATATCCCGCAAGCAATATCTGGTTACATTCGTGCACATACACACAATCTGGTAGCCACAGCTAGTATAGAATCCTTACATCTTAATATATAGAAATTGTTATATTCAACGTAATCCTTAGAGAGTCAATCACTAGGGTGCCAAGCAAAATAATGGTCTGTGTAACCCGAATTTCCCTCCACATTGTTTTAGTTTCAAATATAAACTAAATATTTCATCAAATATAAATCATTTAAATATAGGCCCATAATTCGAGATAAAGATGTAATAAAGATAAATTAGTCAAGTTTGGACTTAAACTATTCAGGATTTTATTCACAATCCAATGATCATATTAATGAATAAATTTTATTAATTATATAAACGTTGTCCACCGCTGTCGTCTCGAGGTAGCGTGATGCCTTGTCACGCAGCGGGCCCGGGTTCGATCCCCGGTCGGGGCAGGTTTCTGGGTGAGGTTTTTATCGGGGTTTTTCCTCACCTGTAAGACAAATTTCAGGAAAACGTTAAGGCCCAAACGGTCCCCGAAATCATATGGGCATCATCCTTATCATTATCATCCTTACCATTATCATCATCCTTCACCGGTGTGGAAAGCAACAGGAAGCTACCACACCTACACAATTCCCTAGTAAAGCTGCAAGCATAGCATGAAAATGCTATGATTGCAGTGAAGGACCTGCCTTCGGGCAGAATTACTATGGATGGATGGATATAAAAGTTGATTTCCTTTTTTTTTATAAATGACTAAGACAACTCCTTTAGTTAAATTTCCGTTATTCCAATATAGACGGCGTCAGAAAGTCTAGAAGACGTATGGTATAACAAAGGAATGCAATCATTCCAGGTACCTGAATACAAGAGGAACCTATAGATACTAAACTCTTTGTTAATAGAAATGTATCAGAACGTCTATTTAAAAACAGATTAGAATGTCAAGTCAGAATAATGTATATGAATGACGAGTATGACAAGATGTTTACAATTGGAGTTTGACTATGAAGTTTCAAATTAAAATTTGTACACCTATATCAGTTAAAATATAACGACGGATAACAAATTAAAATTAATTGAAACTAACGGTTTTTAAATAAGTTGCTAGGCCCTAAACAGAAACACCCATAGGCCTAACTATAAACAAACTTGGCAACATTGTCAGTAAGTAGCGCGAGATGGAAACGCCCCTTATTAGCTGCGTCACAAACAGAAACAAAGAAAATGCACACCCTTTATTTATATGTAATATATGTCCACATATGTATAAATCAATTGGAATAATTTGTAACCCCTTCTCCTGTAGCGATCTGAACGATTAAAGGAATACTGAAGTTTTCAATATATATAAAACGGAGACGCGTACAACACAAGCTTCCCAGAAAGCGAAGGGAGAACATCGAATAAGTTTTATTTTAAACTGTGGGAAAATAACGACCGCTACTAGTTCAAATCGAAAATTGTAACTCCTAATCGAGCTAATCGAGGAGGACGAACTTAGGGCAAGTTCAAATAGCTCTAAAAATTACGTTAAGTTTTCTAATTAGTAAAATATTGGAACAAAACATCGTAAGAAATCTGTATTTAAGGATACTGATCCGTAATTTTTACATTACTATATTAATGGTAACAATTCTTCATTATTCCGTAGAGAAGCCAGATAGCTATACACTTCATATCATCTAGTGTTGCAATATATTAAATATATGTATATTGACTACTATACTAAATAAATCGAGTGACTTGTGAACTTCAATTATTGATAAAACTATCGCTGCCCGTACAAAGTTCCTTTGTTATTCCCTGAAATAAGTGATCCTCATCGCTCACCGAACCAACAACCTGACTAGACCGCGAACGTAAAAAATCCCACATTACGGGAATTCCTGTGGTACATCCATCACCATTTTCCTACCCACCAAAAATCCCCTCTTCATCTGACCTATTCAATCATCGTAAACAACAACAACGAGTAGCAGAAGCTCAACCTGCTGAAGATAGAAGATAACTTCCGAAAGCGCTCCAGTTAATTTTATATACACCATTTTAACAACGTTGAGGACGACGGCACCTGCCAACAGGTACATTCTAATTTTTAACTTTTATCTTATGACTATTCACCTCAACGGAATTTGATATAAATTTTATTAGTATTGTCTATTCAAAATGTTAAAAAGGAGAAGCTTGATGTTTATAGTGATACAATGAAATTGATAAAATCGAGGTCAAAAACGACTGCCGAGTAATCAACACGGGGTATCTAAAAATAATTACGATACAAATTTGTAATTATTTTTCCTTTCACTTATTCAACTTAACATAAAAACACATTGACAATCGTCTTTCAACTCATTTATGCCAAGATGATCAGGAAAAGTAGATTCCCGGGCAAAGCCGGGTAATCAGCACAAAGGTATCTATAAAAATAATAATAATGAGGATATAAATTTTTCCTCCTACTTATTCAACTAAACGTAAAAACACATTAATTTTCGTCTTTCAGTTCAATTATGCCATGAAGATCGGGATAAGTAGATTCCCGGCCAACGCCGGGTAATCAGTACGGGGCATGTAAAAATAATTACGATATAAATTTATAATTATTATTGGAAAGCATTAGCTCAGGATAGGGATGTATGGAGAGCTTATGTCCGCGCGGCCACGAACCTTCGGGTTCGATAGTGCTAGTGAGTAAGTAAGTAAGTAAGTATAAATTTATAATTTTTTTCCCATTATTTATTCAACTGAACATAAAAACAC
Source organism: Diploptera punctata (assembly GCA_030220185.1). NCBI lineage: Eukaryota > Metazoa > Arthropoda > Insecta > Blattodea > Blaberidae > Diploptera > Diploptera punctata. Next base: position 576,702 of record JASPKZ010009356.1, on the reverse strand, counting down.
ATTAATTTTCATTTATTTAGGCGTAGGAGCGCACGCCGGGTATTAGCTAGTCTTGAATATGAATAAATCCTGTAAATATTTAACAATCAACTTAATAATTATCACATAAAATATGTGAAACGCATTAACGGAGTTCATTATACACAAATTTTATATAACTTAAATATTTATGTCCAATGCTATATACAGTGTCACATATTTTTAAACATATATTATTTCTGTAGCTAATTTTTATGATAGGCCTACTATGTTTATTTAGAGCTTTGTATTTTTTTCATTTAGATTAACAATTTTGAGTTCTTGCCTTATTGTTTCATTATAAACAAATTTGGCATGAACATATTTTAAGAATGGACTCTTCTAGGCTAACAAAACAAGCACTGTTGTACCAACTTCAAGGCTATAGATATGTGGGACGTCCTAGAAGACGATGGGAAAATGAATTCTGAGAGCGGAACAGGCCGAGAGCCTACCATGAAGATGATGATGATATTTATTTTAAACACTTCTTACTGAATAATAATATTCCCGTTTCAAATTATTAAAAGATTTTTAATAATTGGGAAACTATAGCACCTAAAACTGTTGGAATTTCACAGTTTTGACGATAAAAATTAGCTATGTATACATATCATGTCCACGCAAGGAATGAAACGTGCATTAACAGTTAGGACGTCTTAACTGGGATCGTATAGGGTGGAAAAACAAAGAGATTGGTGTTTCAACTACACCTATATATCATATAGAGGCGTTGGCATGGGAAAGGTAGTAAGTCATAAAGTAAATTTTACAGGGGAAGGAAAAAAACAATTTTCCCAACATTAATTTTAATATAATTTTGACACTACTAAACAAGAAATTGTTTTTTGCAAAATAGTTACAAAATATCCACATTAACTTTACTAAATGTATTTAAATCCAAAAGTGTCAAAATTGTTTTTTTGCTTCCCCTGTAAAATTTTATTTTTATGAAATACTACCTTTCCCATGCTACTTCTACATCTTCTTTGCCTTTCTCTTGTGCTTTTCGGCGACAGGACCCAACTCATTACCTAATCTGACGTCGTTCTTGGACCAATCTCATCACTGACTATAATTCAATTTCTCTCCTTTTTAAGCTTAATTGCAGTGGGTGTAATCGTATTCTATAGAATTTTTCTTCTTCTTAGTTCTTCGGTCCAAAGTACATCTTGACGTCCCTCACAACACTCTCCATTCTTTGCCTCCACTTTCCAATTCTTCAATCTCGGATTTGCAATATTGTTCTCAACGTCGCCCATCTATCTTTTCCTTGATATTCCTCTACGTCTTCCTCCTTCCATTCTGAGATTTAATATCATTTGATTCCAAAATAACTGAATTTATTTAAAAAATAGGTTATTGCCATAATAGATTTCAACTGCCTTTGTCAAATAGTTTATGTAAGAAGTGCTTCTATAGGAAGCTGTGTGACTTTATCTATCATATTTTAAGAGAATTTGAGTTTTTTTGTTTTTTTTTTGTTTGTTAATTTATTTATTTATTTGTTCAGATTACGTTATTATGTAACGCTAGAAATTAACCATACTCTAAATTACTGTAAATAATTAATTGAATTGTAACTAAAATCCTAACATACCGGATGGTGAAATAGGGTTCGTATTATTGGAGATTCAATAAATAATAAATATCGATTTCGGAAAGTCTTTTATCTTTACATGTGTAGTGTGTGACACGCGTCATCTCAATTACATCACTCTTAATATCATCGCCTTCTACCGTATTAACTTATACATTTCCTCACTTCATCTTATTCTTCTCAATCTATGTCTCATATTCTCCTGACAATTTTACTTTCGAAGACACGAAGGTGATTTTGGTCTACATTTATCGTTTATTCACGTGCCTACACAGTGTGCAACCACTGGGTGTTATTTAATATAAGTTTTGTTCTTTTAGATAATATTTTGTCTGTTTTAAGAGATAAAGTATCTGTTTCCATTAATTATTAAAGTTTTAAATTAATTTGTCATCATTTTGTTATTGCCTATGACGGAGGTAGGTAAACTCTTTAAAATGTTTACAATATTATAATTTTCTATAGATTTGGTTTTGGTAGAGAGATGAACAGACAGGTGAATGGAGAAGAGCTACAAGATATTTATAAGAAACCAGATACAATAAGAACTGTTAAGTCTCGTAGACTATGATGGGCAGGACATGTCGCATGAATGGGGCATGAAATGGAGGCACGGAAACTTTTTGTAGGAAAACTAGAGGGAAAACTCCTAGTTGGTACACCAAGAATGAGGTGGGAGAATAACAGTAACCATTATTTGAGGGACGAAGATAATACAGAGGATTGTGTAAAACATTAGCTGAGAATATAGATGTGTTGACAGTTTATATCCGCGCGGATATGAACTTACGGATTCGATAGTGACAATGAGTTAGGCTATTTTTAGATTCGGTTTCGATCAATTATTGTGTTTCCATACTTTTATTATTTTGTTTTACTTTCATTAATCCTATTCTAGAAAATTGTCAACAATTTTGAAGTTTTTAAAGTAGGCCTGTAGACAGATTTTCCGACGATATCATATTCCAGTTTGCAATCCTGGTCCCATACCAGTAAAAGACTCTGGACCCCGATTGGGTTTAAACTCGCCAACATGAGAACCGGAATTAGTACGGTAACCACTATTCCACCGGTGATGACAGGAAATGAAATCGTCCGGGAATCGAAACCGAGCCCGCTGTGGGAATGAACTTTGTTATTCCCCACACAACAGTGGTAGTATTTTTTATCCAGTGCGATGTTTTAGGAATTTCTAGCGATCCGTTTGAATCGACCTCTATCATGAGAGAAATAGTTGCATTAGATATTATATTGGGAAGCTTTCTTTGATGTTTTTTCCCTGTAACTAACAACAATATTGTATCGAATTTCTTATGACGCAGCAAAATGCACAAAAAGTAGGAAGGAATTCTTTAATTTAATACATGAGATCGATGTTTTGTTATATTTAGCAATTCCATTACATGACTAGGAGACAGTAGCGGCTAGTGCTCCACAACCGAGCGGTTTAACCCTTAAATTGGCAAGGATCCTTATAATGTAGGCCTACATTTAATTTAGTTAATATTGTTTAAAAACAATCGAGTAGAAAATTCTTATATATACACAATAATAATAATAATAATAATAATAATAATAATAATAATAATAATATTAACAATATTATTATTATTTACTTGCGTACTTTTTACAGTATCATCATCTTCATCATTATTATTATGCATATTACCATCATTATTATCAATAGTAATCTAACAAAAGGTTGTGTTTTTCTGAAAAAAATCACGAGCAACAAAGTCGCGAATTAATTTGTTTAATGAAAAACTCAACCTTGCGTTGGATTTGGAGTGACTATTTTGCGAATAATACAACATCAGAAGCTAACAATAATTACAATGTTTAATATTTACCAAATTTGAGGTTATGTATTCCGATCTTTTACTTCCGGGTGATTTCTAAGCTGGCTGTATAGTTATAAATATACTGTAGGAATTGGGGATGGACTGTAAATATTAGTAAGACAAAAACAATGACGTTCAAAAATGGGACGGTTTATGATAGAGCAGAGGAATGGAAATACAGAGATCAAACACTTCAAAATGTGAAACATTTTGAATATCTTGGTACGACGTTCAAAATGAACGGAAAGCGGAAGAAACATATTGATATAGCATTATTCAAAGGGAGGGGAAAACTTAATAGTATTCTCAGTATTTTGGGTAGAGTGCCCGATATTCCAGTTAGTACGTTAGAAAAAATGTATGGAGCGATGGTGAGGCCAGTAATCCACTATGTTAGTGAGATTTGGGGTTTTCAAAAAACGGAAATACTGAATAAGGTATATACGCATTTTCTAAAATATATTACAGGACTTAGTAAGGCCGTTTCTAACTGTGGAATTTTATATGAATTTGGGTCATTTCAGGACGACATAAATTGCAAAATTCGAGTACTCAAGTACTGGTTGCGGCTAATCCAAGGTGAACAAACAATGCTCAGAGCAATTTGTTACGACCACCAAATTAGGAACGCAAATGGGAAATTCTGGGCAGACGAGGTTAAGAGAGAACTCCAAAAGATTGGGATGGGTTGGGTATGGGAAAAAGGGACTGAAAATCGCAAGAATGTGTGGAAAAAAATTAGGAGGAGGTACTTAGATATAAACCGACAAAATATTTTGGCCGAATGTGCGGGAAAACGATCACTATTTTTACAAAGAGACCTAAAACAAGTTTGGGGAAAATAATCTTATATACTCAATCTAGGATTTAAAGAGAGATCAGGACTTGCTTGGTTCAGGTTAGGGGCATGGACATTTTTAAAAATTAGCGACGATCACGATATGCGAATATGTCCAATGTGCGAAAGCTTTGAAGACGAGATACATATACTAGGAAAATGCAACGATTTAAAGTATTGGAGGCATCAGTTATTACCGGAAAGATTTCTAAATTCAAATCGTGGAAGATTGGCATGCTACGAGTTACTGGTAAACCCAGAAAATTGGATAAACCTGGGTAGATTTCTGGACAAAACGCGGAAAATAAGAACAACACTTATTCAGGAATAAATAAATATGTAAGCAAATTGCAATTCCATTAATTCTTAATAATTCTACATAACTAAGTTAATGTATAATGTAATTGTATTGATATCTAATTGTAATATTATTGTGTTTTCTTTTTTTTTCTTGTATTTAAACATCAACTTATTGTAACGGACTGTCAACAGCACGTACGGCTTGCTGCCCGTGCGATCCATATTTGTAAATAACATTGTAGTATCTTATTTTTAGTTTAATAAAGTCCTTATGTATACTGTATAAATAGCATATATTTACTGTTAAATCTCTTTGGGCTTGGGAAAATCAATAACGGATGATAGAATGAGAAATAACTATTAACAATAATGCAGAATCATTATACAACATTTAATATTTTTTTAGAGCAAGATAACTAACGTTTTTTCTGTAATTTTTATTTTTTTTGGAATTTCTTGCTGTATCATATCGATTGTACATTGTTGAATCGCTATCCTTGACAAATAAGTTAATTTGCGGAGATATCTATCATTACGAACAGGAAGAGGCAATTTTATTAACAGGTAGAGGCAATTATATCAACAGGAAGAGGCAAAATTATCGGTATATGAGATAAATAGTCACTGTAATTGTTATTGTTCTTATTAGATACATCAAAATCAAAGTTGAACTGGTTTGTTCTATTTGACCTACATTTCTCTAACCTGAGTCATGTGACCATAAAATAATATGGTGCTACACGTTTTATTGTGATTGAAAACAACACATTACTGTTATGAACGTCAACTCGTGAACAAAAGAAATGTGAAAGGGCAAAAGATAAAACTCTTGCAGCAAGTGAGAGAAACTTCCAAACAATCTGACTTCCGCGTGTCTACATTTCTCGTCTTCAATCTCATCACGTGTTAACTTTATCCAGAAATGAGAAGAGATTTCTCATGATTTCTGCTTTAGAATCTACCGCGCTAGCTCAGGTGAGAAGCTCGGAGAGAAGGAGTTGAAAATTTAAATTATAAAATTTTCAAACACATAATTAGGAGAAGGGGTGCCATATAATTTATAACTACTTGACTTCACAAACCCCTCTGTTACGGGGTCTACTTTCATGTATTCCAACGTATACTTTGCGTACCATAACTATGTTATAAACTTTCTCTTGATGGACAGGGCAAAGTAGACATTGGTGGAACGTGAAGAACAATATTTCCAGTAGATTCAAAATAACTTGTAGCAGAAAGTGAGTAAAATTAATTAAACGTTTATTTCTGCATAATCACTTATTAACATTAATCATTATCAAAAACACTTATAACAAAGTTCACTATATGAAGACTTCAGCAAGATTGCACAGTAATAACTTTACTACGATAAGGTCCGACATTACCTTCACAGACAGTAGCCACTGCTAGAGTAACGGCAAGCATTCGCGCCTTAGAATATTAGGAAGAAGCACACGTGACAGAGTTGTCACGTATATAATTGTGTTCAAATAGTGCAATATAATGCACGTTGTCACTACCCTTTAGATAGCAAACAGGAATTTACTTGTTATTTTATATTTTACTAGCTGAACACCCGACGTTGCTTGGGAAATTGTTTTTTTTGTTAATATTCTTGTCTCTAATCCTGGAAACAATGGATTAGACTCTAACATTTTGGACATTTATTTTTCATCCCTTCTCAACACTCTAACAACTCCATAGGTGTGTTGAGGTTTAAACGTGGGCTTAAATGCCACCTGAACTTTCACCAATCAAATTAGCAACGCAGAAAACTATAGATTTGACACTAATTTCTGACAGTTTTGACATTTTATTTGTCACCCCTTCTCAGCCTCTTAGGTGCACTAGGGGTTAAACGTCGGCTTAAGCGTGACGAGGACTGTTACCAATTATGCAAGGTTGAATTGGGGCACCAATTTTTATCTATTTTGACAGGATTTGAATTTTTTTAGAGTTCACTGAATGAAACTGGAGTTTGTTTATAAAAATAGATCATTTTAAGTTTAATATGAAGGATATTTTGATGCACTCGAAAATTCGAAAAAATACACATTTTCGAAAAATGGCTTAAAAAATCGAACATTTTGAACAAGTACAATATGTTATTATATTATATATGATGCTGCACAGAGTCAGAAAGAAAAGTACAATTCAGTATTAGTGGAACAAATAGAGAAAATACGAAGTAATGAAGAATTAATACTAATGGGAGATTTAAATGGGTAGAAGAAAAAATGATGAAGCAGTAGGAAAATATGGGGAACAAGAAGTCAACGATAATGGAAATAGAATCATAGAGATGTGCAAACAACATAAATTAAAGATAGTAAACACATTTTTCGACCATAAGGATATTCATAAATTTACTTGGGAACGACCTAGTCTCAATCAGAAATCAATAATAGACTACATAATTGTAAAGCAAAATACTTCCTTATTTATTAAGGACTCAAGGGTTAAAAGAGGAGTAAATTGTGGTTCTGACCACTATCTACTCACAGCACAGATCATCCCCAAATTCCCTACAGGGAAAAAAGTGCATGATGAAGCAAGGGAATCAACAATGCAACCGAAGCAGGAAGAAAAATTTAAACTGTATTTATTTAATCAGGATAGTATCAAAAACTTATATAAAGAAAGACTGAGGATTAAAATTGAGAATTTGGATTACAAGGAAGACATAGAAGAAGAATATAATCAATTAAAGGAAATAATTCATTCGGCAGCAAAAGAAGCATTAGGCACAATAAATAAAAAACAAAATACCCAAGATTGGTGGAATGATGATATTGAAGAATTAACCAAAAAGAAGAAAAAATGTTACTTAGAATGGTTGGCAAATAAAACAACAGAAAATTGGATAGAATACAAGAGAACAAACGCCAAAGTTAAAAGGAAAGTGATAGAAGAAAAAAACAAATTATGGAAAAGTAAATGCCAAGAAATAGAAAGTTATATAGGAGGATCACAATCATCAGAAGTATGAAGATTTCTAAAAACACTGAAAACCAACCAAGGACCCAGCAAGATAAATTTGTTAGCAAAATCAGACGCAGAAAAACATTACAAAGCTTTACTGTCAGAAACTAGAAATGAGTTTATGGAAACAACAGAAAATCCATCCATAGAAATGAACGCCCTGGAATTTGATACAATAGATATAGAATTAGAAATTCAAACCCTAAAGAATAAAAAGGCACCAGGGCCGGGAAATATACCAAATGAGTTAATTAAATATGGCCCAAAAAATTTAATAGGTAGATTGAGGGACTTGTATAATAAGTGCTTTGCAATACAGAAGATTCCTGATGAATGGAAAATAAGCTACATAGTACCAATATACAAGAAGGGCGATAGAAGAGACGCAAAAAACTACAGAGGACTAAGTATAAATAACACATTATATAGAATATTTACGAAGTTATTAAAAACAAAGTTACAAAAAGATGTTAAAGACAAATTAGGAGAAGATCAAAATGGATTCAGACCAGGAAGGTCATGTGTTGACAATATATTTGCAATACAACAGTTAATTGAAAAACGGACTGCAGTTGGAGAAGAAACCCATTTGACAATGATAGATTTAGAGAAAGCTTATGACTCAATTCCGAGGAACAAATTATGGGAAGTATTGGAGAAATACAATATTGACAGAAACCTAATAGAAATTATTAAACAAACCTATAAAGATAACTCCGCTTATGTTAAAATGGGAAATATAATGTCTAATCCTATAAACACCTCAAAGGGATTGAAACAAGGGTGCAGTCTATCACCAATTTTATTTAATATTTATGTAGAATTTATATTAACGAAATGGAAACAAAGCTGCAAAGGTATGGGGATCCCAATAGGCAATAGATTTTTGCTGACATTACAATTTGCCGATGATCAACTGGTTTTAGCGCAAGACAATTTTGATATGGAATTCATGATAAAAAGGTTGAAAAGCACATATGAATCATGGGGTCTCACAGTAAATTTACAAAAAACAGAATATCTGGCAATAAATAGCAATGAAAGAGAAAACTTAGTATTGGAAGATGGAATCCAAATAAAGCAAGTGAAACAAACTAAATATTTGGGAATGATTATGGATAACATCGAAGGTATAGGCAAAGAGAACATAAAACATAGAATTGAATTGAGTAGCAAAATAATATCATCATTAAATTCCATATGGTGGGATAAGCATATTTGGAAAGACACAAAAAAATATATTGGTAAAACATTGGTGGAATCTGTTGCAATGTACGGAATGAGGTATGGACAATCAATAAGTACTACAAGAATAGACTAATAGCTCTAGAAATGGATTATTTACGAAGAAGTGCCAGAAAGTCTAAATTAGAACGTGTCACAAATAAGGAAATTAGAAACAAAATGGAAGCAGAAGAAAGCATAATTGAAAGAATTGAGGAAAAGGAATTAAAGTGGTTAGGACATGTTTTAAGAATGGAAGATGAGCGATGGCCGAAGCAACTATATGAATGGCATCCTAACAGAAAGAAGAAAAGAGGAAGACCAAGGTTAACATGGAAGGAAAACATGAAGACAGTAATGCAAGCTAGAGGGCTAAGCATCGAAGATGCCCAAGACCGTAGGCTTTGGAGGTTTGGCACGGGAAGACGGCAGCAGCTGTAAAAACCCGAAGATATATATATATATATATATATATATATAATAAAGTATTAATCTAGAGTGGAAACTATGAATTTGACACTTACTTCGGCCATTTTGGACACTTTATTCCTCGATCTTTTAGGTAAACAAGGGATTGAAGGTGGACTTAAATATCATCGGGACTATTACAAATTAAATGAATTACCTTGAAAACTATGGATTTAATTCACTTATTTCTGTGGTTAAGTATGCAGCATTGAGCAATCTTGCGCAATAATTATATTATTAACAATACTATTACTATAAAATCAGACAAAAATACTCAAAAGAGAGGCATAAATTGTCGTAACATCCTCCTAGGTACATGCATTGAGAAGGTATGTAATAGGCTACTATTGATAGCGATTCGTCGGGCGGATGGGGACGTTATGTCGTGTGTTATGTCAGGAGTAGGTTGGGTGGCGTCACCGGGTTTCATTTCCTCCCTTTTCTTCGTAGGCTGGTTCGTATGAAGCAATTTATTTAACAACTCTTTTCTGTATCTCAAATCCTTAACAATTGAAATATGGGAGCAAAAGGGCCGACAAATTTTGCCTAAATGTCTGATTTTAATGTAGATGTTTTCGACATGTCGTAAATCTACGATATGTGACCCACGACTTTACTTTCCGTACGAAGGAAGCCATATTCACGAGTTTTACATTCTGAAAAATCAATATCAGCCGTATTTGAGGCTATTGGCATTAATAGGAACTATCTCCACTTTCCACCATTTTATAGTACGAGAAAATTTGTATTAATTTCTATCCGCTCTATGTGGATGTTTTTATAGGTTTATATACAACAAATTATTTGTAGCAAGTAATGAAGGAAATCGAACATATGATTAATGATTTATTAGATATTTTTAACTTTTATTTTGGTGATTGCCTTTTGATGAAAACTGTACTATTTTCATTGATATTACTTTTTTATGCTAAAACGAATGGAGACTGCTCTTTCTGTTAATATAATATAGTATTGTGATACGTGCGTTATTTTATTTTCGTATAAATGCCATTATAATATTAGATGCATAACACCTTTCTGATGCAATATAGATTCCCGTAGTTTTGGACCTACTCTATATCATCTACACTTTTCGACAACTACCTGGAAGATCTAATAAAGAACTGCTTCAGGAATACGGGAGGCGTAAAAATGGGAGGAAGAAGAATAAAGTGCATAAGATTTGCTGATGATATGGCTTTGCTAGCAGTAGATGTAATGGCACTCAGGAACATGCTGATGGAGCTAAATGACAAGTGCGAGGATTATGAGATGAAGATAAATATAAATAAGTCGAAGGCCATGATTATAGGAAAGAACTAAGGACGTTAAACATGAGGATTAAAGATGAGGCCATTGAGCAAGTGGAGAGCTTCAAATACTTGGGTTATACTATCAGTAGTAACATGAACTGCAGCCAAGAAGTAAAGCAGAGGATAACAACGGCAAAAGCAGCTTTTAACATGAGGAGAAGCATTTTCTGCAGATCTTTGGCAAAATAATTACAGAAGAGGCTAGTGAAGCGCTTTGTGTGGAGTGTAGCATTGTATGACGCAGAGACATTACGACGGAATGAGGAAAAGCGACTGGAAGCTTTTGAGGTGTGTATATGGAGTAGGTGTTTCTGAGGGTTTCTGTCGCAATAACCGGCCTTTGGGATGACACAAATTTCTAAGTGGACGAATGCGTAACATAAGCCCAAAATAATTACGATTCACTGATTAAAAACATTTTTGCCCTCTCAGTGTTAGTTAAAAATCTGTGCCTGAAGACAGTTACAAATACTAATTTATTCATTCTAGAGATAACATTTACAAATAGCTTGTCGCTTACAGCCACCTCCTTAAAAAAAGTTTCTATGGGGAGGGGTTGGGGGCGATATGACAACAGAAGTTCCTTTGCAATAAGATTTAAATAGCCTATCCCTGAAACTGTTGGCTTGTTAAAATCAAGAACACATGCTGGAATGTTAAATCGCTATATATATATATATATATATATATATATATATGCATAGTAATTCTGCCAGAGAGCAGGTCTTTCACTGCAATTATAGCAGTTTCATGCTATGTTTTACAGCTTTACTATGGAATTATAGGTGTGGTAGCTTCCCGTTGCTTTCCACACCGGTGAAGGAGAAGGATGATGATAATGATAAGGATGACGATAATGGTCGGATGATTTTCGGAGACCGTTGCCCCTAAGCTTCCTGGCATTTGTCTTACAGGTGAGGACAACCCCCGAAAAAAACTCATCCAGGAGCCTGTCTTGACCGGGAATCGAACCTGAGCCCGCTGCGTGACAAGGCAGCACGCTACCTCGAGACCACAACAGCGGTGGTATATATATATATATATATATATATAACACGAATACAGTTTTTTCTTCGGTGCAAATGTGAAATACGTAGTATTACGGAAATATGTAACGGTTAGACTATAAAAAAATGTAAAGTTAAAACACTCCTTGCGCTTAAATAAATAGATAAAACGCATAATTTTGATGTGTGTATGTGGGGTTATGGTTCCGATTTTAAACAATGTAAGTCCACTATTTATATTAAAATCAAGTATAGCATACAATTATCCAATATAATTTCTCCTCCACATAAAATTAGTCATGGTTTGAGAACTATAAAATTGCATAAATTGTTTAGTAACAGATGATTTTCATTTCCTTTGCATTTCAGGTCCGTTTCCTAACATTGTGGGTAACACACGTCATATTTTGAGGTACCGTATTTATCACAGAACACCAAGAAGTTGATACTTACTTGTTTTGAGAATATAATACATTAGTTCGCCCACTGTATGTTTAAAAAAGGATAAAAAGAAGACAAATATTAATACATGTGAATAGATCAATCTCTGTCTATAACTTCTTTCAAACACTCGCATGACCGGAATGGAAACAACTGTTTAGTAGTTTTGGAGATTTCAATAGACGGCGGAGACTGTTCTCCATGAAACCAACACTTTACTTGCGTCCACTGGAACCAAGTGATCTTTTTCTTTTAAGGAAAAGAATAATAATTTAGTAGAAGGCTGATAGTATGGTTCAACGGTGACATCGTATTAAAAAAAATGGAGCTTGTCTTTTGATAGCAACAGCCTCATTTGAAATATTAAATATCAGAACCAGAGGCGTGTCTATTCTATCGATCTATTGATCCATCCATAGTAATTCTGCCCGAGGGCAGATCTTGCACTGCAATTATAGCAATTTCATTCTACGATTTGCAACTTTATTAGGGAATTATAGGTGTGGTAGCTTCCCGTTGCTTTCCACACCGGTGAAGGATGATGATGATAATGATAAGGATGATTTTCGGGAACCGTTGGGCCTTAAAGCTTCCTGATATTTGTCTTACAGGTGAGGAAAGAAAACCGAAAAGAAAAACTCATCCAGGAGCTTGTCTAGACCGGGAATCGAACCCACTCCCGCTGCGTGACAAGACAGCACGCTACCTCGAGACGATAGCGCGCTGCAGCGGTGGACTGCGAGCATAACAACAACTTATATTTCGGTTCCGTCATTATGTTACAAGCCGGAAAGTCCAGGATTCGAATCCAGTGTAATCAGGATTTTTAAACTGGCCTAAAACTTCTAACGGAATCATTTTCCTGGGGGTGGACTGAATTTCAAACGGATATGAGTATCAGACGCTTGTTGTGGAATAAAGGCGTCCATAAGCAGGGCTGACAACCAGTTTAATATCTCATGTCAGTTGATTAGAAAATTTGTGGTGTATTCTCCTACCACCCCAAGGGCCTCGGAGGACTTATAGTGTGGAGTGGTTTGCGTACGTAAATGATCCAGAGAGCTATTCCGGCGGTAAGTTTGCTGTCAAAAGGGTCACCGATGACGTACATGTCAAAAGCCTTAAGCCAGACAAAAAAAATGTACTTTGGTCGAAGGAGCGATACTGTTTCACTGTAAAAATACAAACATCAAGGAACGCGGACATGGGTTCCAGAGGGGTAAAAATTTCAGAAGAAAAAATAGTCCCACATTCGGATCTGCTGGCGGGACTACTTCAGCGAATCCATGCCAATAGCTTAAACGTAGTGACACGTTCCTAGGAACATAGAATGCTAGGACTTTGTATATTAATGTAACGATTTAGAATATTGGAGGCGGCAGTTATTACCGGAAAGATTTCTAAATTCAAATCGTAAAAGATTGGCATGCTACGAGTTAATGGTAAATCCAGAAAATTGAATAAACTTGGGTAAATTTCTGGACAAAACGCGGAAAATAAGTGCAACACTCATTCATGAATAAATACATGTTATCAAAAGGCAATACTATTAATTCTTAATAATTCTACATAACTTAATTAATGTATAATGTTACTGTATTATTATGTAATTGTAATATTATTGTGTTTTCTTTATGTAATTGTAATGTTATTGTTTTTTTTTGTTTTTCTTTATACTATTACCAAATATTACTTCATTGTAACGGACTGTCAACAGCACGTACGGCTTACTGACCGTGCGACCCATATTTGTAAATAACAATGTATATATCTTACTTTTAGACTAATAAATGCCTATTACTATATATTACTATATATATATATATATATATATATATATATGGGATACTAGAAATATTAACCAATAGTTAAGTCTTGTAGACTGCGATGAGTAAAGCATGTTGCACGATTGGCAAATGCAAGTTGGACGTGGAAACTTCTTGTAGGAAAAGCAGAGGGATAGTGCCTAATAAGCAGACCAAGAATTAGATGGGAGAATAACATTAACCATGATTTTACGGAGGGGAATAACATAGAGGATGATTGGAAAACGTTAGCTCAGTATATAAATGTATAGAAAGCTTATGTCCACACTGCCATGAACTTCCGGGTTCGATAGTGCCAGAGAGTCAGACACTTTTTCAACGAGTTCTATTTTTTTATGTCAGCTCAGCAGGAAGAATTTGACTACCCGGTAGTTTTGTATTTCGCATTAGAAAAAGTTAATGGACTCTTTCTCTATGGTATGATTTTAACAGAGCAATTTCTTGGAGTAATGATACTGCAGTAGTTAGAGAAACGTAACCTGATTTATGACGTAGTTTTAAAGTTTTAAACCCAAGTTATAATGACTTGAATGTTCACATCCAGACCAACAAACTGGAAGATAATGTGAGGATAAAATAAACCAACGTCTCCTAAAATAATATGCTTCATATATTAGATTGAGTCATTCAATTTCTTAACAAAATTAACTAAGACAAATGTCGGGAAATATTAAGAACCAAACGGTTTCCGAATATTATCTGGCCATCACAATTTTCATTATCATATTTAGAATAGATTTATTTAGAATAGATTTGTTTATCCTGGTGGAGTTAGGCCATGTGGCCTTCTGTTCCACTCACTAGGACAAACATATGTTACATATAAACACAAAACATTACAATAATAGTCATACTAAACAATTAATTATCTGTCAAATTGAATAATAATGAAAATAATGCCTAATAATACGATGAAATTAAATACAATTAAAATTAAATTAATGATATAATGAATACAGAAAGGAATAACGGCTCGAATCTACTATACATAAAAAGAAAAGAAAGAAAAAATACAAAGAAAGTAATAAACTACAATGAATTAATCTGTGCTTTTTATACAAGGCATTAGGTAAATATATTAACGAATCTCAAATAATGAAAAACACATTATTAAATTTTAAAAAGTAATATTAGTGAGTTGTTTCTGTTAGTAATTTTATTTTCAATTTGTTTGTGAAAGATGGTAAAGTTTGGCAGTCTCTGATATAGGGTGGAAGGGAATTCCATGTTCTAGCAAGAGAAATTGTAAAATATTTCGAATAATAGGTAGTATGATGAGGAGGGATATAAAGGACACTGCGCTCAAGGGATCGGGTATCTAAGTTATGTGTATCAGACAGTCTAGAGAAGCGGTGTGATAAATATTAAGGTAATGATGTGTGTAATATGTTATAGAGAATGCATAGGGAATGGATGTTTCTACAATCTTATAGACGAAGCCATAACAATTGTTCCAGGGATGGTGTAACGTGATCAAATCTGCGTATACCACAAATAAAACGTATGCAAGAATTATGAACACGTTGAAGTCTTTGGGTAAGAACAGTATTTAGGTCAGTAAGAAGAGTGTCACAATAATCAAAATGGGGCATTGCAAGTGTTTCTACTAACATTTTCCTTAGAGCAAACGGAAACAATTTCTTATACGATTTAATGAGTGTATTATTGAGAAGATAGTTTTGCAAATGTTATTTATTTGTTTATTCCAAATTAAATGTTTATCCATAAATACTTCTAGATTTTTTACTGTCTCACTATAAGGGAAGATGTTTAGTGAGAATGTGTGTGTAAATCGTGTTTTCGTGTTAATGTTATGTTGCCTGAGAGGAGGCCTTGACATTGAACTGATCAGTCAATCAGGGAGGCCCTCCACGTCCTTGTGTGATAAAAAAATCATGTATTTAATCCATAGTTAAATTCCCCCTCCCGACAGGTCGTAACACTGTAAGGCCCAAGTGTCATGTGGCACGTAAAAGTACATATAACGTGAGAGCTTAACCTGTGTTATCCATCCATAGTAATTCTGCCCGAAGGCAGGTCTTTCACTACAATCATAACATTTTCATGCTATGCTTGCAGCTTTACTAGGGAATTGTAGGTGTGGTAGCTTCCCGTTGCTTTCCACACCGGTGAAGGATGATGATGATGGTGACAAGGGGCCATTTGATTTCGGGGCCCGTTTGGGCCTTCAAGTTTTCCTGACTTTTGTCTTACAGGTGAGGAAAAACCCCGATAAAAACCTCACCCAGAAAAACTGCCCCGACCGGGGATCGAACCAGGGCCCGCTGAGTGACAAGGCAGCACGCTACCTCGAGACCACAGCGGTGGACAAACTGTGTTAATAGAATGGAAAAATAAAATTAACTAAATATTTATTACAAATAGAATCGCACAAACAAAACAAGCAATAAATGCTTTAAAGTATGTTAGGTGGAGTAAAAATATTACAAAAAATAGAAAATTACAAATATATCAGATCGGCCGCGGTAGACTAGTGGTTATGCTCCTTGCCTCTGGTCCCGAGGGTCGCGAGTTCAAACCCGGCCGGGGGTCGATGGATTTTTTTAGGATGGAAAAATCCAAGGAGCAAGTCCTCCGGGAGGGACTTTAAGCCGTGGGTCCTGAGTCTGAAGATTTTCAGGCTCGTAAAAGATCCTTAAACCTGAATGAAAAGGCCTCTAAGCAAAATTTACCGACTTTTCCCGTCCTAGTACTACCTTGGTTTCCTAGATATCAGTATGAGGCGGAACGCTAATCACGGACCACTCAAATGACATCTATACGAAAACAAGTGTAACTAAATTAGCATGGTTCAAATTCTTCCCTCAAGGGGGAGAGCGCCTAAATCTCTGCTAAGGGAAATATTGGCTTTCAAGAAGAAGACAAATATATCAAACCATAATTCAGAGCATTTTAACATGTGGTGCTGAAGTCTGGCAAATTCCTACCAGGGAAATGAAAAGAATGTTAAGTACAGAAATTGATGTTTTAAGAAGATCAGCTGGAAAATCTAGAATGGATAGAGTACGAAATAAAGAAATAAGGGAAATTATAGGCGTACAAGAGGAGCCGGATATCATAGAATTTATAGAAAAGAAAAGATTACAGTGGAATGACCATGTCAAAAGAATGCCAGAGAACAGATTGCCTAAAATTGTTATGGAATGGATCCCAATGGAAGAAAACCTGGATAGAAGGGGTACAAGCGGCTATGAATATCAGAGGATTGGAGGAAGATCAATGGATGAACAGAGAGGAATGGCGTTTGGTTTCCAGAAGACGACGGCAGCTGCCATGACACCGGATGATGATTTATTATAGCCTTATCTAGGCCTACGATTCCTTCACACAATTTACAGAAAGAGGATTTAGCAAATGTAGGTAAGAAATCTGAATAAAATTTGCTAGAAAATGCAACAAAATGCAAACTATTGCGATTCTATATTACATTGGATTACATAATATCTTTGAAGATGTAAAAAACACATTAAGGAAGTTCACTGAATTTTTAAATCAATGTCACCAGTTTACCATTTCGACATTTTTGGTATTCTGTCCTGGCATTGGAGTATTGTACCCACTTATGAGGTTGGGGCGCCTGGAAGGTGGGGTACCCGAATATTATGATGAGTGATGACGGTAATGATGCGCCAGGAGAAGTCTTAATCCTAAATTTAATCTAATGAGGTTAATATGATAAATGGTGATAATGATGGCCAGATGTTGATCGAACACTATTTGGGCTTTAAGGTTTCCTGACATTTGTCTCAGGTAAGGAAAAACGCCGAAAAAAATCTCACCCGGGAAACTTATCCTGACCGGGGATCGTAGCCAGGCCCGCTATCTCGAGACCATAGCGGTTGACAGCTCTCTGAATTCCATCTTGTATTTTTCTGTTCAATTTTAGTCTATGGTATTTTGTTAATTTTGCCCTTTTACTGTTGTTAATTTTAGCGAATTTCTAAGAAATGAGGTTATTGTGGTTGCTGACATGAAAACACTTTTTTTAAAAAGTTTAAAAATCTTAATCAATCATATCTAGTAGACAACGAAAATGACTCTGACGAAAATTATATGATGCTGGTTCTGGTGTTAAACGTGGTCATCACGCTGGGCTGACAACCCGACGATAGACATCTCATACAATTTCTAAAAAAAGTTGGAGCCTTCTATCCGAAGGGGCTCCTGAAGCCTCTTGTGGTATTACTTCAACTCTATCTGCCCTGAATTAGAAGTCAAAGTTTTATCATGATTATTGTTTTAATGTAGACCTATTCTGTATTTTTCTTATTTTACTTGTGAATTATGTACTGTAATGCTAATTTTACTACAGACAATATCATAATTGTTAGCATCTGTATAATTTAACCCTGATGAAGAGGAAGATCTGACCTTACGGTCTTCGTTTCATCAGGTAAAAAAATATTGTTATTTTTATTACTATTACTATTATTATTGTTATTATTATTATTATTATTATTGTTATTATTATTATTATTATTATTATTATTGTTGTTGTTAATGTATAGGTCTATTTGTAATTTTCTTATCAGTTCTATATTCTGTATTATGTATTATTAATTTATATATACATAATTCACGAGGACACGCGGTAGCGTAGCTTGTTAACATAATACACTACACGCTAAAATTCAATTTCGAGTCCCGATAATTTCAGAGATTTTAAACTATTATAAACGTACTAGCAGCACTATGGTCCTGAGATTCTACTCAACCTCTAACGGAAATGAGTACCAGATGCTTGTTGTTGGAATAAAAGTGATCAACCGCCTGGCATTAAGAGCAGTTTGTCTACAAAAGTGGAAGTCTACGTTCTATTTCCGCAAGAGCCTCCTAAGACCTTTATTGGGGTCACTTTACCTTATAGATAATTATAGATAATTCATAGGTATACATATTGTTAGTATCTTTACACTTTAACCTTGAAGAACTTGCAACATTAATTCCTTTAGATAAAATAAATTATTAATAAATTAAAATATGTATACAGTCAATATGCCCATTTCACCAATTAATGTTTTAAAATGGTCAACAAGTTTCCACAGCCAAGCTGTCATTCTCAAGACTAGATATTGACTGAAGACAAAATTGATAATAAATAAATAAACAAATTCAGTTAAAAACAAACTACGTCACATGACGCAACATTCATAAGTAAACAAAACATAATAAAACTAATCCTCTTTTGTTTCAATTAAAGAAAAAAACATTAATTGGTGAAATGGGCATATTGACTGTATACATATTTTAATATTTTATCACCAAGAAGATCACTTGTGTATTAAATGTACATTTTAAGTTACCTTCCCTACAGCTACAGCCTAAAAATTGCAATTATTGATAATTGTCAAGCTAGATATATTCCAACTTAAATTCTACCCCCCTTAAAGATAAAACTTTTATAGAAATTTAAGGACAACCGGAACCTTTATGAATATTATAATAATTATACATATATTCTAGGAACATTATTATACCTCCACAACAAAACAACAATAATATATATATTTTCTAGTAGAAATATATAATATTGTTAATTAAATAATTTTCAAAATATTACTACTATGTAGATATATTCCAATTTAATTTTACCCCCTTTAAATAAAAACCTAAATTATATTATTGAATAATTAGTTAATATATATATTCACTTATTTATGTGATTATAGTAAATATATTTATTATTAGTACGTATTAAATATTAATAAATTGTTTCAATATATTTTAATTTTTCTTATCAGATTTACTTTGTGTAACTTGTATTAATAATTATTTATAGATATAGATACTGTTTCATAAGTAATGTCTTTTTTAAACAAAATTTTAATTGAAATGTTTTCCGACAAGAAATTAAACTATCCTTCAAAGTAGGGAGCAACAGATTCTATGGTCTTGAACCATCTTTTAGCGAGGTTTAATTATCCCGCGACGGTATGATTATCAACCTTTTAATACGATGAATTCAATGAGTTCCACTTTAGGAGCTTCAAGATTCTTAATGTTTTCGAAATTTCACGCAAGAAGTGGATCATGGATCGAAACAGATGATAATCTGAAAGAATAAGGTCAGGGCTACATGCTGCATATGGCAGCAGTTTGATTCCATTCAGTTCCGGATTTTTTCTCATGGTTGTTCGTGCAGTATGGGGTCGGATCGGGTTTGAATCCGCGACCCTCAAAATTTCATGAATTCATTTCAGTATTACATCATTGTTTCTAATTCTGATAAGATTATTCAGTACTTTCTGAATGCAACTCAAATATTATAATTAAATGAGAATAAAGATCCACATAAACTGTAAGCCCTTTTGGAATAAACACCCAGTGAATCACATCTTCAAAATTCCAACATTATATTAAAATCCGACATTACTTATGAGTAGGGAAAGGTTTTTTGAGGTGCGGCACCTTTCCAAAAATATAGCTGTTTTCGTGCCATTAGTTCAATAAATGTATTTGGGGGTTGAAATGAAGCGAAATGAACACAATTTGTTGCACATTTTTGCAAATGTTCGTGATATTACTACATTTTGCTCTTTTCCCCTCTTTTTATGCTTCAGCACCTTTTCCTCCGCGTTTTTAAAAGACAGGACAGAAAAAATTTACTTTTTTAGCTTTTAAAAACTTAATTAGGAGTCAACAATATTAAATAAATATTACAATATAATTTATGTAATTATACCCCACAAACAATGGCCAATCAGCAATGTGAAGCCAACAATACTATATAATAAACATTAAAATATAATTTATGTAACCACCAAGCCCGACAGATCTAGAAGGCCCTTGGCCTACCAGCAGCTGCAGGCCTCACATCCACATGTGTTAATCACAGAGGTAGACGATCATATAACTACCAGTAATTTATATCCCAGCAATAATGGCCAATTTGCAGCTGTGAAGTTAAATTTAAATTTCAACAGTGTTGCTGTAACAGTTTTCTATCTACCGACTTGTTGTTGGCTGTGTTTTACTAGTCTGAACCACAACTTATTTTATTAGTATTACAACTGGGTTTTCACAACAAAAACATGTGGAATGTTAACAAGGATAAATTGTATGCACTTTCAGAATTCAAAACGCAATTTACCGATACTGATTGCACCATTCTTCGACGTTCCATGTGCGAAGTAAATATTGCAATACACTGAAGAACTATGAATCATCTCTTATGGACTCTATAAAGAAGAAAAATTTGGTACAAAATTATACGCATATTATATAATCTGAGTTCATGTAACTGGTTTAAACCTTAATCCAATTGTTTCAGCAGCACTTTTTTTTGCACCTTTTAGTATGTATTTTCAGAACCTTGTTTTTCCCTTTTACGACCAAAATTTGCGTCTTAAAATCCATTCCCTACTTATGAGACAACCTAATAATTCATAATTGTTAATATATGTACTATCTAGTGCAGTGCAAGAGAAGATCTTACATTCCTCATTAAATATAAAAAATCTCCTTCGAACGACACGCGATAAACTAAACTTCAATCATACACTAGAGGTCACTGTGAACGGCGCGGCGGTCAGGTATAAACAAGAGCATGATTCAGACTTACAGGAAAAGTATACTTCGGTCGAACATAAAAGTTACGCACTGACTTTTCGGAACATTTGGAGAGAAATATAACTAATATAAAGTGGTTATTCTGGATACTAAGCAACACAATTTATCAATGTTGTTGTAGCCAGACGATGCAGAAAACTATTCTGACGTCATGTACAATGGTCGCATCAACCATATGCCGATATCGTGTTTACGAAGAGATGTTTCCAACTCTGGTTATGACGTGTAATTATTATATTATTACTTTGTATAACAGACATATAACCAGGAAAAATAAGTTACAAATATATAATTCAATAGTGAGAAGTACTGTCACATATGGAGCTGAAGTTTGGAAATTCAACAAAAACTTAGAACAAAAACTTATGTCGATGGAAATGGATTTCTTGAGGAGAGCAGCAAGATGTTCAAAATTAGACAAAATAAGAAATACTGTCATAAGAGAAAAAAAAAGGTTATTCAATAGTAGATTATATACGGTATAAGCAATTAAAATGGTATGGGCACATACGACGAATGCAAGAAGAAAGATTACCCAGGAAAACATTGGAATGATGTCCACCTGGAAGAAGGAGGAGAGGAAAACCTCAAAACTCGTGGATGCAGAAAATAAGAACTTGAATGAGAGCAAGAGGAGTGGATGACATGGATTGGATGGAGAGAGACGAGTGGAGAAGAAAAATAAAACTTTAGGTACAGAAATATGTGTAAACATTACAATTCTGTATATAAATAAATTACTTTGTATCAGGAAATGTAAGGTTGGAACACCCTGTATTTAATTTTCTTGATATTAAAATTCTAGCAAGTGTCTGACGGTGCTTGAAGTCTGTTTTGCTCGTGTAAAGACATTAAACGCATGCAAATTGGAGAGAGGTCTCCCTGCTCTTGTCACATTATATTGCTACTTTCTATAAGTGAATATCAGAATCCTGTACCGGACACTGCCAAGTGGTTTGTGGTGTCTGCTGCTGACACCAACAGTACTGTGTTAGTATTAATGTTAGTCGTTCTTCGGCCTCACCGCGAATTTAAAATTATGCATTAAAAATTATCTTAAATGTTATGCAAATGTTGTTGGTGGTGCTTTATTCTGCTCGTGTAAGAAAGAAGAACATGGTCTGAATATTAAAATAAATTGTACTGTTTTTGTTATTCCAGTTAAACTAAAGAGGGAAACAAAAATTCATGTTAGTTTATTAATAGAATGCGAAGTTTTATATAATTACTTATTTTTCCTTGTTATGTATCTGTTCAAAAATAAAATGTTGACGAATTAGATAATAATATTTGTTTTTCTATTATAATTATATACGCTACATTTTACGTATTTCTCATAATGTCATAATATTTTTAAAATATATAGGTATTTGTTACATAAAAATAATATACATACCACATCTAATTAATTAAACGCAATTATATATAATTATGAAATATAATTTTACACTATACAGTAGGCCTGCATAATTCATAAGCCAGTTGAACTCTCCTGAAGACTTTGTATTTAGAAATAAGTGAGAGCATGTAGGGATTACAAAATGTTCTGGAGGTCTACTTTTAAACCTTTGACACAACAGATATAGACTTATTGCTAGATAGACTAAAGACATTATATCTGTCAGAAAGTGTCCTTGATTGGTTTAGTTCATACCTCAAAACGTCACCAATCACTATCTGTCAATAATCGTTTTTCCTCCTTGCACTTGCTGATGAAAGGAGTACCACAAGGCAGCATGCTTGACCCTCTTCTCTTCTCCATTTATATTTAATGACGTGACCAACAAACTACACAATCGCAAGCACCATATTTACGCCGACAAGTCACAGATTTACACACACTTTAGTTCAGAAGCAATTAACGATTGCATTGATAAAGTGGACACTGACCTCAGATATATTTATGGTTCAGACAGTTCGGACTAAAACTAAATTTAAGTAAAATGTAAGCAATAATCATCGGATATCCAAGACTATTACGCTCCATAAACGATGGCAATATGGCGGCTTTTTTGTTAGATAATGAATTAATTTCATATGTAAACGTTATTATAAACTTAGAATTTTATTTAAATTCAAACCTAAATTGGAATATCCAAATAAAAAAAGCATCTAAAACAATCTTCTCTATAATTCATTCCGTACACCGTCTCAAAACTTCCTTCTTAGAGATATTTTTATAATTTTAGTCCAAACTTTCGTGTTACCGTATTTTGACTATTGGGTCATAATATGTCCACCGCTGTGGTCTCGAGGTAGCGTGCTGCCTTCTCACGCAGCGGGCCCGCGTTCGATCCCCGGTCGGGGCAGTTTTTCTGGGTGAGGTTTTTATCGGGGTTTTTCCTCACCTGTAAGACAAATGTCAGGAAAACTTTAAGGCCCAAACGGTCCCCAAAATCATATGGCCATCATCCTTATCATTATCATCCTTACCATTATCATCATCATCATCATCCTTCACCGGTGTGGAAAGCAACGGGAAGCTACCACACCTATAATTCCCTAGTAAAGCTTGCAAGCATAGCATGAAAATGCTATGATTGCAGTGAAGGACCTGCCTTCGGGCAGAATTACTATGGATGGATGGTCATAATATGTATATCAAATTCACACTTAACGTCCGAAAACATGGTCACATTTCTCCTTTTTTCCCACGAATGTTCATGACAACACATTCGAAATGAGAAACAAATTACACTATTTAGTTCCTTATTTAAGATTCTACATACTTCGAATCCCAATTATTTCGCTTCTCAATTCCAGTATCTATTCTCTAATTATAATTTAAACACACGATCACACCATAATATTTTGCTTAATATACCACAATATAGGACACCTCAACACTTCACACCATGTAATATCTCCACTTCTCTCAATTTGAATTCCCTACTACAGGAAATAAGGGGCTGCCGGATGTTAGATTAATTTAAAATAAATATAAATCTATATTTGCTTTAACCTTGGCTTGATCATTACCTTCACGTGTAATATAGACGTATTAATTGGTGTTTTCGGTTTATTTTATTATATCATTAATTAATATGATGATGTTTATCGTATAAAATGTTGTATTCTAAGTATATGAAATTTGTCTTTTTTAATTCATTATAATTAATATATAAATATAAACATTTTTTTTCTGAAGGAACGCTGCGGGGGGGCACGTATCCCTAAATGTTTTCTGTATATGAAGTGATTTTTTATAAACTAGATAATTTAAAAAATCCTATAATTAATGTAATTTTGCATAATGATATAAATTACTAATTAATTTATATTGGTAATAACTATTTTCTACCTATAGGCCTATGATATATTCCATTTGTGATCCCAATATGAACAATACCAGCACAGTCTGATAATGATAAGTGGTTATTCACTTCCTATACCTGTCTTGTTGAGGTTGTATACGTGACTGCACGGTGTATTCTGAATTTTGTTGTATGATAGTTTTGAGGTTAAGGTAAGATGATTAACAAGATACAATTTTTACTTGTATGGAAGTGAGGCCTGGGTCCTAAAGGAAAAAGAAAGAAGTAACATTTAGGCAGCAGAAATGAGATTCCTACGGGCTGTGAAAGGATATACAAGAGAAAAACATATTAAAAATGAGAAAATTAGAGAAGAACTGAAAGTACAGCCACTTCTTCAACAATTAGAAGAACACAGGAACAATTGGGTAGAACATTTGCAAAGAATGACAAAGGATAGGATGCCAAAGATGGCGCTGTTGTATAATCCTGGTGGACGAAGATCGATAGGAAGACCAAGAAAGCGCTGGGCTGAACAGATGTGAGATCGGAACAGGCATAGACCTAATCCGTGAAGTTGATGATGATGATGATGATGAACTATTTAGTTGTTCTTCTGCATATACAAGTTGGCAAACAATTATTGTACTACTGAAAAGAAAAGCCAGGGACTTCGACATCGCTAGTGAATGATAAAAGTGAACCTGAAAATCTGAACAATGACTCCACGTGTGAAGATACAGCGGATGAATAGGACTAAATTAGATGATATTCCAGATTGTTGGATTTTGGAACAAGAGTGAATTTTGTCAGAAAATAACTGGTTAATTGTTTCAAACAATAAACTTGGTTGCTAAATTTGTAAAGTAGGAAATTTGCGATAGAATGAAATAAACAAGGCGTGAGCATTGTATAACCGTGGACTATGGTTCATGTGTCGTATTCCGGTGCTTCAGGAAAATAATTAGTGCTACTTTGTGCCAAAACGAAGACTTTATAAAAGACTTGGACTGGGGCTTTTGTAAATGAACAAGAGGTAACAGCAAATATAATTCGGACTACTTATAAAATCGTGAAAAATAATCTATCTTTCAAAGACTTTGAGACCGAAGTTAATCTTCAAAAACTTACCGAATTTGACATGAGCAGCGTTTTACATTCTGGAAACGCTTATTCTAACATTATTAAATACACTGCATAACAAATTAAAATTAAATTGCTTAAGACAACTGTTGAGACAAGATCAAAACTCTCATTAATTATTGATGTGAGCACAACAATTAGCCAATTATCATCTTTAACCCTTAAATTCGTAATGTATCCTTTTGGAAACATCAGTTGGTTTAGTTAATTTAATATTTTAAATAAATCAGAAGAAAACGAACAGAAGTAAACCACTTAAATGTGTGTCTAATTATACAATATACCTAATTATAACAATTACATAAGATTCCGTTTTCACTGCGGTCCGCCACGTTCAGATATTAACAGCAGAAATGTGTGTTTTGCCAATCTAAGGGTTAATAATACATTCACGAACCAAAAATTCCCTGACACGAGAGAGCCCATTTATAAGTTTTTCTTTATACATTTATGTTAATGTCACTGCTGAAGGTATTTCTAATACTTTGCTTAAGTGTTTGGAATTTATAGGATTTACTAATGAGTTTCTGAAAGAAAATCTTATTTCAATTGAAACAGATGGAGCAGCAATGATGATAGGGAAAAAAGAAAAAAAAGGGTTATTACATTCATGATGCAGCATTTTCCAGAAGTGTTGGTTGCGTTGGTGATAACCATAGAGTTTAATTATTACCAGTTGGTGATGTAATAAAAATAGACTTCCATCACATATGAGTTAATAGAATTAAACTAAAAAATCATTAATTAAATATAGTTACTGATATTTTAAAATTTTTATACATTTAATGTAAACGGCGATGTTTGGAAGCAAATCAGAAATGTGTGGTTATGTTTCATATATTTATTCATTGCAACTTGATCATATTATTTACTGTCAAATAGGATCGCAATCAGCAATAACCCGCTGAATCGCATTATTGTAAGAATGCACCCTAGTGGAGCAAAAATGAAATACATCAAACTGAAAGTAATAACCAACATTATAGGTTATTTTATTATTTTTTTTGTAAACAACTCAGTAAAATCATTACTTAAAACACAATTATTAAACACACAATTGTCAAATGTGTAGTTCGAAGAAATCTGTTCATTATTTGTTATATTCAATGTATTTGTTGGAGAGTCAGTTACTGCAAAATAATGCTCTGACCTGTTCAGAATATTAAAAAGGAGTTTTCTTTATCACAAAAGCAGAAGCTGGTAAAGAGAATTCGATGAAAATCGAAGGTGAGACACGACTGCCATTAGTTGTAAAACAAAATTCATTGAAACGTGATTGGTCATCGACTTCCATTTGGGGCATGAGTTAAATAGTGACAATAATAATATTATGGGATCTGTTTGTGCTGAAGAAATGAGAGAATAAATGAAACTCAGAAATTTGATAAGGGCTTGTAACGCCCATATTAATATAGTTTAAGATGGTTCTTTATCTACACCCTTATATCCCCGGGGTAAGAATGCTCCCTCGTGGCAGTTACTTATCCTAGCAAATTTTACACTTATTATGCTACACATATCAGCGAGTGACAAGTGTTTACATCCTTGTCTCAAAGAGACGTATAGAAAACAACTATGAGGTATTACTTGGATGGGAAATAAGAATTCAATTTTACCCAGAGATTATAATTTAGGTTTGAGTTTTTTTTAATATAATCAGACTTTATTAAAGGAGAAGGCAAATCAAATTTCGCTAAACACATTTCAGAAAACAGCCACAGTTTTAACAATAACGATAATACAATGTTAATTATACACAGAGAGAACAACAGACACAGAATTAACATCTTAGAAGAAATCGGGTTGAGGAATCAGCTATAACGGCTGGGGGACTCGACATGCTAACCACATGTCACCCCTACACTGGCTGTTGATCATCTACCTCTGTGATTGACACATGTGGATGTGAAGGGCCAGCAGCCGGCTGGTAAAAGGGCAACCGCTGAAAAGTGGAAAGACCCTCAATCGGAGAAGAAATCGAAATTATCAAGGAGGCCAAGAACGTTCTCAACGAAAATATGCCTAAAGAGCAAAACCCTCTACTAGACATATACAGATAATTCAATATTACTATAACAACTCCAGAAGATGAGGCATGCTTCGAAAGGTCTAGAGTGAAATCAACGAAAATTTTAAATAGAAACATTACAGTTGAGGACGACGATAATATAAAAGGTACAAAAAAAATTATAATTTAACATGGTCTTCATAGGAAGCCAGCTATGATAAGAACAGTTAATTCTTGTAGACTGCGATGGACAGCAGATGTGGCACGAATGAGAAATGAAATACGTGCATGTAAACCTCTTGTAGGAAAACCAGAGAGAAAAGTCCAGTTAATAGACAAAGAATACGGTGGGAGAATAACATTAACCATGATTTGAGGGAAGTAGATTATACAGGGAATGATTAGAAAACATTAGTTCAGGATAGGGGTGTACAGAGAGCGCATGTCCGCGCGGCCATGAACCTACGGGTTCGATAGTGCCAGTGAGTGAGTGAATTAGTTAGTTAGTTAAGAAGTGTAAGAGAAGATGGAAGAAGTCAAAATCTCGTATTATTTATTGCACCACTTCTTTCTTCGTTGTTAAAAGTCCATCCATATTTAATAATGTTATTTACATATAATATTATTGACACAGACTTCCAGTTCCAGCTAAACACGCTGTATAACCACTTGAATATTGGTATCGGTGTGTAGTTGTTTTATTGGGTAATAAACTGGAAAATGTAAGGTAAATTTACTGCATGCAGTTTATTAAATTAGGCTGATCTGAAAACTAATATCTGCAAATTATCGTAGCTCGAGCATCTCGAAGTAATAAGATAGACTGACGTATTGAAGTTTATTAAATAAGATACGTTACAAGTTCATTAAATACTCAAAGCTAAACCTTGCGAACGAAAGGTATTTATCTCGTAGGCTTTTCTTTTGTTTTACTTCTCCCTTTTTTTAGGTATTTTAGGTGTCCCACGTTACCTGAGATTTTTAAACGATCTGTTAGGAGTGGAATTTAACTCCGGGACACATACATCCCTTTCTGACCTCACAAGAACATGGAGTGCATCCTAGGATGACTGATCGTTTCTATGTCCAGCCAAATTCGAAACAACAATATGTATTTGGAGGCAAGGCACATAATATACTCGTAGTCTACATACAAAAGTAGCCGAATATTATATGGATGATCATGATGGCAAGATGGTAATTGGGGGCTTTGTTGATATTTGCACAATTTAACAATGATGAATTGTAAGAGAGCGTATTATGGTATATAATTCATCAGGTAAAATAAATAATAATAATAATAATAATAATAATAATAATAATAAAAATAATAATAATAATAACAATAATAATAATAATATAATGTCCATCCATCTTTTAAAAAAAACTCCTGGCGCGACAGGCCTAGAAGGCCTTAGCCTACCATCCGGCTGCTGGCCTCACATCCACATGTGTCAATCACATAGGTAGATGATCATCAGCCAAATGCCTCACGATGCTGGGTGGGCACCGGTCCCATACTGGCCGAAATACCACGAGAAAATGTCTTCCCCCGTGGGGACTCGAACCAGTGCAAGTACCATAGCTCTGCGCCAAGGCTTCCTGACTTAACCACTCGGCTACGGCGCGGGACCATCCATCCATCCATCTATCTATGGTAATTCTACCCGAGGGCAGGTCTTTGACTTCAATCATAGCATTTTTATGCTATGCTTGCAGCTTTACTAGGGAAGGTGTGGTAGGTTCACGTTACTTTCCACACCGGTGAAGGATGATGATGATGATGTTGATGATAATGATGGCCATATGATTTCGGGGACCGTTTGGGCCTTAAAATTTTCCTGATATTTGTCTTTTAGGTGAGGAAAAACTCCGACAAAAACCTCACCCAGAAAAACTGCCCCGACCGGGAATAGAACCCGGGCCCGCTGCGTGTCAAGGCAGCACGCTACCTCGAGACCACAGCGGTGGACATATATAATATAATATAATATAATATAATATAATATAATATAATATAATATAATATAATATAATATAATATAATATAATATAATATAATATAATATAATATAATATAATATAATATAATACAATATAAGTAATCTTCTTCTTCTTCTTCCTTTCATTTGATAGACGTAGTGGTTTGTTACGGTCTCCATCCAACGTTTGAAGTGGTCTGCCCAAAGATCTCTTGCCTGGTGGCTGGTATTTTAAGATTTGATATACATGAACTCAATCATTAAAGAATGGAGACTACAACCACATGGTAGTATACTACTTAATATAAATTAATAATAATAATAATAAAAATTATTATTATTATTATTGTTATTATTGTTATTATTGTTATTATTGTTATTATTATTGTTATTATTATTGTTATTATTATTGTTATTATTATTGTTATTATTATTGTTATTATTATTGTTATTATTATTGTTATTATTATTGTTATTATTATGTTATTATTATTATTATTATTATTATTGTTATTATTATTATTGTTATTATTATTATTGTTATTATTATTGTTATTATTATTGTTATATTGTTATTATTATTGTTTTATTATTATTATTATTATTATTATTATTATTATTATTATTATTATTATTACTACTACTACTACTACTGTTAGACATTCTAAATTGGAAAAATCTTAAATACAATCACAAGATTACCAAGACAAGCATTGGAGTGGATTCCACCTGGGAAAGGAAAGAGAGGTCGACCTAGATTTAAATGGATGGATGATGTAAGAAGAGTATGAATGAGCTAGGTATGGAAGAATTCGAATGGGAAGATTGAGAAGAATCGAGAAAGAAGATTAAAATTTAAAAAAGCCTTGAGTACTGGGAGATGTTTTATTACATTGTAAACGTGCCTATAAATAAATGAATCAATTATTATTATTATTATTATTATTATTATTATTATTATTATTATTATTATTATGATTATTGTCCACCACTGTGGTCTCGAGGTAGCGTGCTGCCTTGTCACGCAGCGGGCCCGGGTTCGAATCCCGGTCGGGAGAGGCTCCTGGGTAAGGTTTTTTCGGGGTTTTTCCCGACCTGTAAGACAAATGTCAGGAAGCTTAGGGCCCAACGGTCCCCGAAAATCTCCGGCCATCATTATCATCCTTATCATAATCGTCATCATCCTTCACCGGTGATGAAAACCACGGGAAGGTACCACACCTATAATTCCCTAGTAAAGCTGGAAAGCATAGCATGAAAATGCTATGATTGCAGTGAAAGACCTGCCCTCGCGCAGAATTACTATGGATGGATTATTATTATAATTATAATAATAATAATAATAATTATTATTATTATTATCATTACCATTATCATTATTATTATTATTATTATTATTATTATCATTATCATTATCATTATCATTATCATTATTATTATTATTATCATTATTATTATCATTATCATTATCATTAATTATCATTATCATTATCATTATTATTATTATTATTATTATTATTATTATTATTATTATTATTATTCAGAGGTAAAGCGCCTAGTAGGTAGGCCTAAAATGAGATACGAGAATAACAGTAAGAAATGATTCCAATGAAGTGGATTATACAGGGCATGGTTGGAAAACATTAACTCGGAATAGGGATGTATTGAGTGCTTATGTACGCGTGGCCATAAACCTACGGGTACGAATGCGCTAGTGAGTTAGTTTGGTAATTATTATTATTATTATTATTATTATTATTATTATTATTATTATTATTATTATTATTATTACTGTTATATAACACAAATGATAGGAAAAAATGAGCTACTAACAGAGATTTACATTTGCTTTTTGTCGATTTAACCAAAGCATATGATAGTATTCCCCAAAAAATGTCATGGGAAACTTTAGACGATTCTAACATTACCAAAAAATTAGTAGAAGCTATAAAAGCATTATATAAAGGATCTATTTCGAAAATAAAAGTTGGAAATCATATAACAAAGGGATTTACTATTGCAAAAGGTTTAAGGCAAGGTTGCAGTTTATCTCCAACTCTATTTAAAATTTACCTCGAAAGAGTACTAAGAGACTGGAGGAAAAAATGTCAAAAAAATGGGCATACCCATCCAAAATACACATGTATATTCGCTAAATTTTGCAGATGACCAGGTATTAATAGCACAGGACCACGATGACATAGAATATATGGCTAAAAAACTAAAAGAAGAATATGAAAAATGGGGACTTTATATAAACATTAAGAAAGCTAAATACGTGTGTATAGGAGAAGAACTGGAAAATATAAATTTCAACAATGGAGAAGAACTAAAACCTAGTATTGAATGCACATTCACTTATTTAGGAACAAAATTAGACCATTCAGGCGATAACACAATAGAAATTAAAAATAGAATCGCACAAACAAAACAAGCATTAAACGCTTTAAACTCTGTTTGGTGGAGCAAAAATATTACAAAAAATAGAAAATTACAAATATATCAAACCATAATTCAGAACATTTTAACATATGGTGCTGAAGTCTGGCAAATTCCTACCAGGGAAATGAAAAGAATTTTAAGTACAGAAATGGATGTTTTAAGAAGATCAGCTGGAAAATGTAGAATGGATAGAATACGAAATAAAGAAATAAGGGAAAATATGGGTGTACAAGAGGAGCCGGACATCATAGGCATTATAGAAAAGAAAAGATTGCAGTGGTATGGTCATGTCAAAAGAATGCCAGAGCGAAGATTGCCAAAAATTGTTATGGAATGGATCCCAATGGATAGGAGGAAGAGAGGAAGACCGAAGAAAACTTGGATAGAAGGGGTACAAGCAGCTATGAATATCAGAGGAACGGAGGAAGATCAATGGATGGACAGAGAGGAATGGCGTTTGGTTTCCGGAAGACGGCGACAGCTGCCATGATACTGGATGATGATGATTATTAATATTATTATGATTATGATTATTATGATTATTGTGATTATTATTATTATGATTATTATTACTATTGTTATGATTATTATTATTATTATTACTATTGTTATGATTATGATGATTATTATTATTATTATTATTATTATTATTATTATTATTATTATTATTATTATTATTATTAAAATGCTTACTTCAACACTGCATACAAGTGATACCGATTAGCAGGAAAACAATGCTACAGTTAAATCACTTCAATCAGTCACAATATAAAATTATTTTATTCCAATCCATTAACGCATTTAACCTCTCGCATTTTTAGTACTTTCATGTGTCATACACCATCCGGGCCTTACAGTGGCACGACATGACGGGAGAGGGATTTTAACTACAGATAACATGTATACTTTTTTGACCACACAAGAACATGGTAGGCCTCACCGAATGAACGATCAACTCAATGTCAGGGCCTCCTCCGAAATAACAGAACATTATGACGAAACACACCATTGATACACACATTCATAGTAAACATGGCGAATATGATGATGATAATGATGTACTATTCTTCCAGCTGATTTACAACTAACATGCGTAGAAGTTTACATGCACCCTGCTATTTATTTGCATTTAGGCCAACAACATTATTTAGTTCCTGAAAGGAAAGGTCTGATGACTATGAAGTGATGATACAGGATGTGACCTGACTCCCCTTGATTATTTCCTATGGGGATATCTAAAATTACTTTCGTTTGAGACTTCAGTGGAAACGGACATAAAATTAGTTGCCAGGATTGTAGCTGCCTGTGATATGATTAGAAACACACTAGGATTATTTGACAGGATGCGGCAGAATCCTGTACGCCAATGCTATGCTTGTCTTGAGATTGGTAACCGTCAGTTTTAACAGCTGTTGTAGGAAACAAAATGTTACGTTATTTGTGATACTGATACTTGCAGTTAACAAGGTATTTCAGAATAGGTATTACAGACTTCTAGGGGTCGTAGAAAAAGTTCTGGTAAGGAACCCATGTCCGGAAACGTATCATATCAATGTAAATATGTTTGAAGATCGAAATGCAATGGGCTGATATCGTGTGTCTTGTGTTTCAAAATTAAGTGTTACAGACTTCTAGGGTTTGTACTACAAGTGTGATTCCACGTGGCGACCATGTTGTTAGCTGCACAAAGTGTACATGCGACGCATGTTTTCATACATACGCCCCAGAAGATATTGTGTGCTCAATAATTTCTGCTGCCGCCAGAACTCGGGCAAGAAAATCTTCATCCGACTTGACAGGCAGTACAACCACTAGAAGACAGTAACACTTATTATGAAACACAAGACACACGATATTAACCTATTGTGTTTCGATCTCCAAACTTATTTTACATCGAAATGGTGCATTTCCGGAAATGGATTCGTTCTTTATCTAAAACTTTATCTACTAATTCCTCTCTAAAACTCCTAGAAGTCCTTAATACTTCTTCTGACTCACCCTGTATAATGCAAATAATAAAGAATACACAGTAATATCGAAGACAAGTTTACTCCCATATCACCTTACGCTGACATCTCAGATATTAAGTACCTTACATCAAAGTGTTCAGTGGAACAATCCATATGTCCTGTTTAATTTTTGAACGTTCTAATAGAATCACGCTGTATTATGATTTTTATTCTGTAACTAATGCCTCAATGGAATTTGACCATTAAATTTATTAGCACTAACTCTTGAGCCATTCAAATACTAACCTCAAGATGATGATATACAAAACAATAGCTAATTTAAACTTCAGTAAATAGTGTTTAAAACATAACGCTGTACCTAACTGTGTGAATATTAAAATACAAAGCAGAAGATAAACAACGGTTAAAACAAAAAAGTCAGCTGAAAGTAACTGGACTATTTAACTCATGCCCCAAATGGGAGTCAGTTACCAATCACGTTTCAATGAATTTTGTGTTACAACCAATGGTAGTCGTGTTCACCTCGATCTTTAACAAATTCTCTTAACCAGCTCCTGCTTTCGTGATAAGGAAAGTTCCTAATTTTTAATATTCTGAACAGGTCATAACATTATTTTGCAGTGACTGACTCTTCAAAAAATACATTGAATGTAGCAAATAATGAACAGATTCCTTCGAACTACACATTTGATAATTGTGTGTTCAATAATTGTGTTTTTAAATAATGATTATACTGAGTTGTTTACCAGAAATAAATTAATAACCAATAATGTTGGTTATAATATACAGTTTGATGTGTTTCAATTTTTCTCCACTAGGGTGCATTCTTACAATATTGCGATCCAATTTGACAATAAATAATATGATCAAGTTGCAGTGAATAAACAAATGAAACGTAACCACAAATTTCTGAATTGTTTTCAAAAATCACCGTTTACATTAACTATATAAATATTTTAAGTTACCGGTAACTATATTTAAATGATTATTTGTGAGTAAACAGCTTAATGTTATTCATTATATATTACTAAAAATGCCACTCTTGATTTCCAAATCCTCTAGATAAATTGTAAATCACTCGTGGCATTACTTATTATAAATAATGACATTATTTGGATTTAATTGAGGTTAATTATACATGAGATAATTGAAAAAACTCTGGGTACGGATATACAGAGATATTATGTCCGCATGGCTGAACTCCAGGTTCGATTTTGTCAGTGAGTTTGTTATTGATGTATTCTGTATCTTCTAGTTTTCCCTTCAACTTTTATTAAACATTTCATCTCCATTGATGTTATTGTACTATTATGTGTAGCCAATAAGACCAATGCTTCTTATCTATATAGCACATATACTAGGTGTCCAAAACTGTACATCTTTGATATATTTTTTCTTCTTTTTCTCACATCACCTTTCAACAGAAACATGCAGCAAAACAGTAGCATGGAGATGTAACATTAGCGATGTACATTGGTCATGTAGTGTGGTGAAGAGGAATTGTACAAGTTGAAACCTGCAGTGACCGCAGTTCAATTGAATTAATTCAACTGGTATTGAAATACACGTGCACACAAAACAGCAAGTCAGTAATTAATTAGTAACTCAATACAGTCATACAGACAAGTGCATTACATATTCCAGCCTTCAACTCTCAATCTTATTACTGTAGCGAATGGATTATTTAATGTCTGTTGCGTCGCTACCATCATTAATGTCCCCACTATTGCCAAACTTCTACCATCTTTCTCCATAGTATAAGATTTCGACATTAGATTAAATATGTTAAATATAAAATTGATACCTGCTAAGTCAGGCGTCCTCAACTAAATTATTAAACAGTTCCAATATGGAGGCCTTTCAAAAACAATGTTTTATCTTCTGCATTTAAACCGGCACTGATATTGTTGTACTGTATAAGTTGTACAAGGGTTTATGTCTACAGGTGAGTTCTCATTGAGTAGGTCTGTATTCTTTGCTTCTTTTAGAATCTCTGTATCTTCAAGGATGCTGATCCTATTGTTGTTATTCTCTCTGTGTAGTACTGACATGGTATTATCGATTTTATCGAACTGATGACCTGTTTCTAGTATATGTTTGGTAAAACTTGATTATTCTTCGTTTTTAATAAAATTTGTGAAGTGTTCAGAATGTCTTGTGTTGAAAGTTCTTATTATTTTACCTATGTAGAACTTTTCGGAATGATTGCACTTAAGTTTATAAACGCCTTTTTTCATATTAATTTGCTTCGATTGTGTTGGATATTGAGTTGATTTTTCTTCGTTGTTAATAAAATTTTTGGAGTGTTCAGAATATCTTGTGTTGAAATTTCTTGTTGTTTTGCCTATGTAGAACTTTTCGCAATTATTGCACATAACAATAGATACAAAGAAGAAATTGTCAACAAATTGGACAGAAAACAAAGAAGAAGAATCAATCTAACAAATATAACAAAACTAGAAAAAGAATGTAACACAAATACAAACAATTGGATTATACTAACTTATACAGGAAATGAAACAACCAAATTAGTTTGTCGTTGTTTGTTATTAGTTTTGAAAGCTATTTTAATGTTTTTATCTTGTTTCCTGATCGAATTGGCTAATTTGGTTGTTTCAGGTGAAATCCTACACTTATTGTTGCTGGTTAACGAACTTGACCTTAAATTTTACAATTAACTACATTATGTCTAGCTTGGTTTCGATGACAGAAAAATTGCTGCCCCTAGAGCGTTAACACACACACACACACAACACACACACACACAACACACATATATATATATATATATATATATATATTATATATATATATACAGTGTGATTATAAAGTCTCAGTACATTTTAAAGAAATCGCTTACATATATCGTATTTCTGTTACAGCCATTCGAAACATACAAATATGTTCATCATTGAAGAGCGTATAGAGATTATTGATGCGCGTTTAAGAGGCCAGTCGTACGAAGACGTTAGAGACAGATTCCAAAGGAAACCCTCACGGGAGACGTGTATCTTGATATGTTGCAACTTTTCTTACAGCCACAGTTACAGCAAGATGGTATCATTGATACAGTGGTGTTGCAACAAGATGGAGCACCACCACACTTTGCTCTGGCTATACGCGGGTATCTCAATGACAGGTTTCCCAAAAGGTGGATTGGAAGGGCATCTCCTCGTATCTGGGCACCTCGTTCGCCAGACCTCGCACCCCTGGACTTTTTTGTTTGGGGGTTCATCAAGTAATAGGTGTACAGAACCAAGTTTCCTAATCTGCAAGTGCTGAAAGAATGCATACGCTAAGCGAGTGAAATGATTACAGAGGATATGTTGGTGCATGTTTTCCGGGCGACGGTGCGTCGTTGGGAAACATATTTTGAGATTGATGGAGGTTATGTTGAACACTAACTTGATACTAGAAACTGCCTTATAATTTTTGTTTTATTTGCGCTACGTTATCCACAAAATGTACTGGGACTGTATAATCACACTGTATAATTGCGCACATATCGTGCAAAATTAATTAATGAGCACATTGCGATAAAGAAATTGTCACGTTGAAATAAGATTCCAGATGATATCTTGTACATTTTGGCCGCATAATTTACATGTGCAACTGTCTTTGATTTGATGGTAAGAGTCATGTACCAACATTTTAGTGCAAACTGAAACGGTTGAAAGCATACGGCAATAAATGCAAAAAAGTTGCAGTAAACATGGGCCCGCAAACAAACCGTGTGCAAAATTTCTTACTGCGAGTATGTGGTTATGAGCCGCCACTGACGTCCTGCGTTATAAATAAAATATCAAAAATCACTGCAGAGGACGAGTACCAATATTGCAAGCAGATGCAACGACGACACTTTGAACAGTTAATTTAACAGGTACAAGTGTACAGTATTGCTGTATAACATGTCAAGTAA
Organism: Diploptera punctata; assembly: GCA_030220185.1. NCBI lineage: Eukaryota > Metazoa > Arthropoda > Insecta > Blattodea > Blaberidae > Diploptera > Diploptera punctata. Next base: position 538,536 of record JASPKZ010009356.1, on the reverse strand, counting down.
AAATTGTATTTTATGTTATGTTAAGCTGAGAGTGAATTTTGAGGCAACATAGAATGGAATTAAATCGGCCGCGGTGGACTAGTGGTTATGCTCCTTGCCTCTGGTCCCGAGGGTCGCGGGTTCAAACCCGGCCGGGGTCGATGGATTATTTAGGATGGAATAATCCAAGGAGCGAGTCCTCCTGGAGGGACTTTAAGCCGTGGGTCCCGAGTCTGAAGATTTTCAGGCTCGTAAAAGATCCTTAAGCCTGAATGAAAAGGCCTCTAAGCAAAATTTACCGAATTTTCCCGTCCTAATACTACCTTGGTTTCCTAGATGTCAGTATGACGCGGAACGCAGACCACGGACCACGCAAATGACATCTATACGAAAACTAGTGTAACTAAATTAGTATGGTTCAAATTCTTCCCTGTAGGAGGAAAGCGCCTAAATATCTGTTATGGGAAACATGGGCTTACAAGAAGAAGAATGGGAATTAAACGAAAACTATACTTTTAAAAGTATCGTCATCATCATCATCATTATTATCCAGGGATTAAGCCTGTTGGCTCGTTCCGGTTTCATGAAAGCTAGAATTGTTAAAATTGTTCAGACCATCTTCTGTGTGGGCGTCCAACATTTCTCCTTCCGTGCGGTTTATAATATAGCAATAATTTTGGAAATCTTCCTTCTGGCATTCCATCAATATGTTCTTTCGCAGTCGTTGCTATATTCAATTATTCGGTCTGTAAGTTTGAAAATATTTAGTTACTTTCTTATATCTTCATTTATTTTCTTTTCCAGCAGAGTATATCCTGCTATATTTCTTAAAAATATCATCTCAGCTGATTCCAATCTCTGTTCTTGTCTTTTAGTGATCGTCCAACATTCTGATCCATACAACAATACAAGAACGGCCCTTACTTTATAAAATTTTATTTTTGTTTCTTTTCTTGTGTTTTAAGGGTTCTTTTAATAGTGCCACACATTACTTACTTACTTACTTACTCACTGGCACTATCGAACCCGTAGGTTCATGGCCGCACGGAAATAAGCTCTCCATACATCCCTATCCTGAGCTAATGCTTTCCAATCATTCCCTGTATAATCTACTTCCCTCAAATCATAGTTAATGTTGTTCTCCCACCTCATTCTTGGTCTACCAACTGGGCGTTTTCCCTCTGGATTTCCTACAAGAAGTTTCCATGCACGTCTTTCATTCCCCATACGCGCAACATGTCCTGCCCATCGCAGTCTACGGGACTTAACTGTTCTTATTATATCTGGCTTCCTATAAAGACCATGTAGTTCATTGTTATGTAGTCTTCTCCATTCATCTGTCTGTTCATCTCTCTTTGGTCCAAAAATTTTCCTAAGAACTTTATTCTCAAATACTCGTAATCTTTATTCTCAAATACTCGTAATCTCCTTTCCTCCCTTAAAGTAAGAGTCCATGTTTCGCACCCATATAATATAACTGGTAGAATAATAGTTTTATATATTTTCAGCTTAACGTTTTTTGAAAGGAGTTGGGACATCAAAAGTCTCTGCAATGCATAATAGCATGCATTTCCAGAATTGAGCCTATGTTAATTTCTTTGTGCATCTCATTCCTATTTGTGATTATTGTTCCTAGGTATTTGAATTCAGCCAATTCCTCAAAATTTCCCTCATTTGTCATTAGCTGTCCATTTCCATTATATAATGTATTTCTACGTGTGACCATATATTTAGTTTTACTGATATTTACTTCCAGTCCTAATTTCTTAGTGTTACTCAATAGTGTGTGCGTGTTGGCCTTTAGTATCTCCTCGCTATCGGCCAGTAGTACTACATCATCAGCATAAACTAACAGCTTATTAATACCATTGAGTTGTAAGCCTTCCTCATTCTCTAAAGATTTAATGGCATGCTCTAGTACAAAATTAAGTAGTAGAGGAGATAGTGTATCTCCTTGCTTCAACCCATTCTGGATTTCAAAAGTGTCCAAAAACTGTTTGCCTACACGCACCCTACTCTTTGAGCCATTTAGACACATTCGTATAAGTCTAACTAACTTTTTAGGAATTCCGAACTCCAGCAGGATAGTATATAACTTCTCCCTCTTAATTGAATCATATGCTTTTTTGAAGTCTACATATAGTTGATGTACAGTACCATTATATTCCCATTTCTTTTCTAAAATCTGTCTTATACTAAAAATCTGATCTGTTGTAGACCTATTTCTTCTAAATGCACATAGATGATCTCCTAGAATGTCATCATTATAGGGAGTAAGTCTGCTTACTAATATATTTGTTAGAATTTTGTACGAAGTTGAAAGTAATGAGATGCCCCTATAGTTGTTGCAATCAGTTTTATCTCCTTTCTTATAAATTGGTACGATGATTGATTCCTTCCATTCATCTGGAAGAGCTTCTTTTTCCCAAATCATACTAAGCAACCAGCGTATCTTGTCCATCAATTTTTCTCCCCTGATTTTATCAGTTCTGCTGGGATCTCATCTGAACCTGATGCTTTATACATCTTCAATTTTTCAATTGCCATTTCAACCTCTAATGCACTTGGCTCTGCGACTAGCATTTCTGCTGTCTGTAACTTATCCTCCTCAATGTCCTGTTCTGTATGTACATTTAATAGCTGATTAAAATAACTTTTCCATCTATTTAATATACTCTTGGAATCTGCAATAATATCCCCATTTTCATTCCGAATTATGTTTGTTCTAGCCTGAAACCCTTTCTTCTCTATACTAATTCCCTGATATAATTCTCTAATGTTCCTATTTTTTGCATTCATTTCAATAGATTAAATTTATTTATTTTGTCATTAATATCTTCAATTTTAACATATAATAAATTCAAACCTAGGTATTTAAAACTGTTCACTTGCTCTAAAATTGTATTATCAATTACTATTTTTGCTCTTAAGGTATCATGTCCTTTAAATGCTAAAACTTTAGTTCTTCAAATTAATTTATACTAATTAGGACGATGTTTCAGAATGACGTCAATGACTGCTTGTAACAATACATTTACAACTACCTCGCATAAGGTTCATTAGCGGCCCTATATTTACTAGATTTATTTTATTTTATTATCGTATACTATCAATCGTTTCATTTTGCGCTATTAATTTTGTTCCACCCTTTATATAGTAGGCCATCTAATAGATAGGGTCGATGAAAGTCTGTATTTTTTTTTTTTTTTCATGAGAATGACTTCAATGGATCCATTTCTTCGAAATTCGCTAAAAGCAAGGTAATTGAAGCAAAGTGTTCTCTTATACTAAATTCCAAATTAGTGAAGAAATAAACTCTATAGATTATCAGTCACTGGTGTTCTAAGAGATTTTTTTGAGTGAGGAATAAATAAAAGCATTAAGTAGTCTATACTATTTATATTAAATAATCTTTACTATTTATATTATACAGTAAAACTTATTTAATTCGGTACGTGATTAATGCGGAAATCTGTCCAATGTGAACAAATGTATTGGCCCCGGCAAAATAATAGTAATTTTACCTGTATTTATTTTGTATAAAACGGAATCTGTCCAACTCAGAAACGGAAGGATATTTCTACACAATTAAGGGAAAAAATGTTTATAAGGCGGAAAGATAGAGAAATCAATTAGTTTCCACTTCATTGAATTCCCGTTAGGCGAAAAACTATAAGTGATGATTCCTGCCACCGGGTGAAGTTGAGTTTCTACCTGTATCTGAAATTTTCTTTCGACCTCACTGCACACCCGTTTGGGGAAATATAGGTTCGTTTAATAAATATTTGGCGTGTGGACATCTGTCTTACAAATAACCAGTGCACTGTAAAATCTTAAATTTAGTTCATGATCTGAGACCGATTGTGTTCGTATCTTTCACAGGTAGCGTTCCGAATTTATGGAAGAAGATGGCTAAATCGTATGTATCATTGCCATTAAACGAAAAAGTGAAAGTGATTGAAGATAAAGAAAAACGAACTCTCAGTACGCGAAATAATGACTAAATTTGAATGTGGAGAAACCTAAGTTTATGAGAGTTTAAAACACAAAAAAAAATGAATGAATGAAAGGAAATGGTCAAATTAAGAGGCAAAAAAAATAAACGAGGTGTGGGAGTGTTTTAAAAAGTCCACGATAAAAAAGTGTCAAAATTTCCGGACCGATGGTCCAAAGACAAGCTCTTGCTGTTGCTAAACCCCTAGGGTATAACGATTTCAAGGCACCTTCAGGTTGGTTGTGAATAGTTTTAAAAGACGACACAATGTAGTGTGGAAAGAAATTTGAGGGGAATAAAAGGATGTGGAAGAAAGTATAGTTAGTGAGTGGAAACCGAAACTGCATAATATAATTTCAGGACTCGCGCCTAAGAGACATTTTTAAACGCTGTCGAAACGGGACTGTTTTTTTTTCGCGCGTTACCGTCGAAGTCGCTTGTACATACTATACTTCACCCTCCAAAGGCAGCTGAACTGTGATTAATCCAAGGTACATAAAAAAACATATACTGTACTGTATAATATAAGATTGTACATAAAAAGACATATACTGTACTCTATAATATAAGATTTGTTAATGTTTTGTGTTTCTTTTTATAATGCGGAATGTTGTCTAATGTGGAAAAAAGTTGGTCCCATGCGATTCCGCTTTGAACATGTTTCACTGTATTATATATAGGCTACTATTTATATTAAAGTAATATGATGAATAAAACTTGTTGGAACTTCTAACTCGTCCACAGTTGTGAAAACGAGTAGTATTGGTATCTTCGATCCCCGGTCGGGATAATTTTCCTGGATGACGTTTTGTTTTGTAGTATTTTCTTAACATTTAGATAAATGTGTGGAAAAATTAACTCAAAATGCTCCCCAAACATCTTAAATGTTCATGTTGTCTCTGAGGAGACCCTGGATTGAGCTGATCACACATTCGGGGAAGCCCTCTACTGTGTGATAAAAAAATAATATGTGTGATCCCTATCCCATCAAATCATGGCACTATAATGTCCGGATTTCGTGGAACATGTAAAATTATCTTTAAGGTAAGAGGTTAAACTACGATGGAGAAGAAGATACTTCGATCCCGGTCACTGTGTAGCTCATATGTCTATGTATTATGATATATTTAGATAATTTTCATTCTGAGAATTTTTCTCATCATTGAGAGTTTTCTCCAATCAATCTTAGTAATCAACATGAATTAAAAATGAATAAATATAAATGACTACGGACTTATAGACTATCAGTTTGCAACATACATTCAAACATTCGCAAATTTCCCTTAATTAAAGTTCTCCATCGTTCTCTGTCCTCTGTGTCTTCATCTGTTACACCAAATTTCCTCATTGAATTTTGAATGGTGTTCTTCCAGGTTGTTCTTGGTCTTCCTTTTCTGTTCCTTCTTTCGATTTTCCATGCATAGAGGGCATTTGGTAGTCTTCCACCCTGCATTCTTCTTACGTGTCCATACCATTTTAGCATTCTGTGTTCAATCTCATCCATTCTATTTTTTTCTGCATTCATCCATTTTCTAATTTCTGTATTTCTAATTTTTTACAGTCGAGATATGTTGACATGTTGTTGTGTCATTGTCCAAACTTCCGATCCATATAACATTATACTTTCTAGTATGGATTTATAAATTAGTTGTTTTGTTCTGTTAATGATGTTTTTACTCCATAGTATAGAGTTTAACATTCCTATGGTTTTTCTTCCATTACTAATCCTTTTTGCTATTTCTTTATTTGATGTTCCGTCTTTCTCTATAATTGATCCCAAATAACAGAAACTATCGCTCTTCTTTATCTTTACCCCATCAATATATCATTTTTCTGGGTCATTTGTTAAATACTCTTGTTTTGTTTTTGTTGATTTTTAACAAACCTCATTTCTGATATGTTGTTGACAACTGATTACACATATAATTTGCATGTTCTCGATCCTGGGTTATAATGATATATATTTAGTTTTATTAAAATACAAATATCACTATGCGACGTGAAATGTTTTTTTTTTCTAAGACCGAAGTAGAAGAGATGCCCCATATTAAAGTCTTAAACTTAAAAACCTAACCAAAATATAAATTCTCATTCTAACCTTAGATTTTTCCGAGATAAGAGTTTAATACATTTACAGCAAACAGAAACTTAAAATTGATAAAGATGGTTGAATTGATACAATATGGCCGCTATTAATATGGCTACCACATTTTGAATAGAAAGGTTCTGTTATTACGAGTATAAAGAATAAAAAGAATTAATATTCGTAATGAAACTTTCAAAATAATATTAAATATTATTAAAAACGAAAACGTAATTCTACAACTTGTCAAAACTTCTGTCGGGCTTTTCAAAACTTTCATCGCATAGTCGAAAATGGAGCTGAATCATGCTTCCAGCTGCAGTTTTGTATCGTTATTTACATAAAATGATTTTCCTAAGAACTTTATTCTCAAAAACTCGTAATCTCATTTCCTCCCTTAAAGTAAGAGTCCATGTTTCGCATCCATATAATATAACTGGTAGAATAATAGTTTTATATATTTTCAGTTTAACTTTTTTTTAATAAAGGAGTTGGGACATCAAAAGTAATACAACAATACATTTCTGTACGAATGTTTTTTTTTCAGAGAAAACCTCATTTCTGCTAAAATGTATAAGACATTTTGATTATATTTAACACAAATAACTCATACTTAAAATATGAGCACGTATAGGCTTCCAATCTGTATATTTTTAAATATTTGGTATCTTCTTTGTAACGGTGCTCTTTAGTTGCCATGTCGGTCCTATTGGACTAATAGTTACCATTCTTACCTCTGGCTAAGAGGTACACAAAAGTCAAACCCAGTTGGGATAGGCGTGTAGAGTATAAATTCCTGAATCTGATTTTCATAGGAAGGGATGTAAAGTCGTGGACTCCTTCTCTTAAATGTATGACATACGATAAATTTCAAATAAAAATAAGAGATTCAGAGTAAAATTTGTAGGAATTTTCACACAAAGATATGACCTAAGTTGTTAAAGAACGTCATACAAATAAAATATTAATTTCAGTTAATATTTATAATTAGTACAAAATCTGGTTAGCTTTTCATTCCATTTAAAGTTAATATTTTGAAAATAGAGAGAAAAACTCCAAATATATATATATATATATATATATATTTCTGTTTTAATAAAAGTAAATTTTTGATAATTTAAATATGAAGAGATTGGGATAATTGCATGTGTGTGCTGGTTTTTATTGTTTCAACTAGGTCCTTTAACTGTGTACGTTCACGCGGGATCATCTCGCTTTCTGGAATCGAGTCTAGTACATTTTCTTAACAGAAGAAGATTTTCAGTGTTTTTTCTTGAAAGTAGTTGGTATTCCGCGGCAATTTACTTGCCTCTCGCTACAAAACAAACAAGTGGGGTGAACTGACCCCCAGAGACGCTGCCACACTTGTATGGGGTGAGGGGAGGGTGTGATACGTGCCACCACATGCACTGCGGATTTTCAACTTGCCAAATTAAAGATAATTTATTACTCTATAGATATAATGACAACAAACTTACTCCTATATTCACTCTGATGTGCATCCGCTGGTCAGCTGTATTTAGATCATTAACTCCATTATTAAGAGTACGTGAAAGTAATCACCCCCACTAAAGTAACACATGCAGCCAAAGCACTTTATCCCCTGTACATATTTGCACAGCATCCAAAATATTTCTACATTAAACTACATAAAAACTTGTATTCCTTAGTCACACGTAGTTTTATAAAAGTTAGCAAATGTACGGGAGGCTAACTTACAAAAATGACTGTTGGAAATGAACGCGATCAACTAGCCAAATCCGCGGCATCTTCCGAGCTTCAATATTAATTTTCAAAGTGTCCAATACCCTATGTTAAAAAGAAACTTTTTGACTATATCATCACCGATTGGAATGAACATTGTATAAGTATCAAAAGTAGTAGTAGGACTTTATTAGACAAAAGTAAGATATTTACAATATTATTTACAAATATGGTTCGCATGGGCAGTAAGCCGTACGTGCTGTTGACAGTCCGTTACAATAAAGTAATAATTGCTACTAGTGTGAAGAAAAATAAACAAAAAAAAAGGCAATAACATTACAATTACATAAAGAAAACGCAATAGCATTATACACTAAAAAAAAAGCAATAACATTACAATTACATAAAGAAAACATTGGATAAGTAGTGCAAATGGTGCTTTGACTAAAGAGCTCTTCTTTCCTACAGTACACCATAGGCTAAACATAAAACATTTTATTCCAAATTTCATTTTAACACAATTTATGACTGGCCTTGGAAAATTTGTAAGTTATTTTAGAAGATTTAATATTAACCCAGACAGTGATCATAATTGTAAATGTCAAGAATCAATACAATCTGTAAAACATGTTTTATTTGATTGTCCTACATTCGAAAGACAACGATTCTGGTTATACTTGCTTTTAAATGATGATGAGGCTTCTGCCTCAATGTGTGAAGTAATTTTTAAGAACAAAAATTATTATAAAAATTTTATGAAATTTATAACAAACGTTCATAAGAATATGTAGTATTTTCTAAGACTATTAACTCATACCCCAAATGGGAGTCAATGACCAATCACGTTTCAATGATTTCTGTTTTACATCCAATCACAGTCGTGTTTCACGAAATATCAATATTAAATTTACCATATTAAAGAAAGCTCCTCCTTTTTAATACTCTGAACAGGTCTGACCATTATTTTGCAGTGACTGATACTGTAAGAAATACGGCTACCAGATTGTATATATAGTGCATAGATGTCAACACATAGCGCTTGCAGGACTTAATATAAAAACATTTGTAGCAATTTATTATACCACCAAAAAAAGAAACTACTGTTTGCACTTTCCTAAATGTATTTTTTCCCCGGTTATAATCCAGAAAAATATAATTGTCATATTTACATCATACGACATCAGAAATGAATTAATATACAGTTTGATGTGTTTCATTTTTTCTCCACTAGAGAGCATTCTTACAATATTGCGTTCCTTTGGCAATAAACAGTATGATCTGGTTGCAGTGATAAACAAAAGAATCAGTTGAAGCATACCAATCGTATCTCATTTGTTTTCAAACATCGCCGTTTACATTAAATATATAAATATTTTTAAATAACTATAGTTAAATAATGATTTGTGAGTAAACAGCTTAATTTTATTCGTTAAGTAGTCCTAAAAAATGCCACTCTTGATTTCCAAATTCTCTAGATAAATTGGAAATCACTCGTGGCATTACTTATGACAATTTATGTAATTCATTGCTCTCATTCAAAACCATAAGATAATATTTCTGTTTTTACAATGTATAGTATAATATTGTTATAATAAACTACAACTCTAACATTCCCTTGTGACGAAATAGATTTTCAACATATTTGGAGATTCAATTAATAATAATAATAATAATAATAATAATAATAATAATAATAATAATAATAATTTACACATATGTTATTTATATAGTATTTGTCCAGAAATGCTGTAGATATACAAAAATGAGAATATTGTACCAAGTCATTCACTCAGCCTCCTTGGCATAGAGTAACTGAATAAATTTATAAATCCCAATGCCAGTCAATAAAATTTATAAACAATCGGAAAGACCAGTGAAAGAAACAGTTATCAGACTTAGGTCATGTGTATATTTAAATTAATCAGGAAAGCGAGTAGAACATGATTATGAAAGAATAAATGGCAAATGAAATGATCCGACGAAATTAGCATTAGTTTGAACTCATGACTAGTCATTAACAAGGTAGAGAGATCTCAGGTAATGCCACCCTTTCTTTTGTGAAGGCGGAAGTGACCGACACATACACAAAGAGTTAAAATTTTGACAAAATCCTTTATTCTCAGGATTTGACTGGCAATCTTTTGTGAAGCAGAATTTAACAGCTCTATATCGACAGCCAGAACACATTAACTGAATTTGCGAGCGGGGATTTAATCTTGGGACAAACAACGCTAGTAAAAAAGTGTGGGAAGAGAGAAAACTCTAGCGTTAGGGCCTACTACAAGTAAATATCCATGACCTAAGAAAAACCCGGTGGCCTAAGTTACAAACTTGTGACCCGACTGTACATGAAGTCAGCACGGATAGGGCCCAACCTCCGACGGCAAAGATCACCAATGACAAATTTGTAACGCCTTCTCGATTATAATATAAGGGTACATTAACCAATCATATTATTTGTTGCGTGTGCCTAAGCACTGATCTCAGATCCACGAGGTCGATATAGTGGGAGAACCTAATTTACGTACTGGGCGAGGGAGACTAAGCTCAACATTTACACTCTACTCGTGTTTGTGATCCGGGCATTGATCACATCTTCGATACACACTGGCAGCATGGTCACCAGTGGTAATTTAACTTAAATTTTGGACTTAGAATTTTCACCGAAGTACCTTAGTATCGGGACTTAAACATTTTTATTAACCGAGTAACTATTTAAACTTTATAAATTAATATATAAATCGGTGAGCTAGCACGCCACTGAATAATTGTTAACCCAGTAAACCCATGATAAACGCCTTCGCCGATTGTGACATCAGTGCGAGGGAATATAATTAAAACATGTCCGGGGAAGTCCTTTATAAATCCAGCGCCCACCAAATCCTTTATCATCCAAATAAACCTGGGATTGACCTATAACCCTATCCCATATTGCCACCCGACATTGGGGTATGCAATAATCCATGTCCCAATATAAATATTTAAAACAGAGGAAAATAACATAAGAAAAAATAGTATTAAACGAATAAGTAAAAAAGATTAATCACAATGTAATTTTCAATTCAATTATTTTCTTTCGCTTGTTACTTGCACCACTCATCTTTCAAAAATCATCTCTAGAAGCTTAGCGCACAAACTACTGTCTCTCGAGAATACATTTCTAGAAATATTGTAAAATAAGTAATCTACGTAATTACCTTTATATAGGTAGTTATTCACTGCAACACTGTTTTCTGAAGACAATCGAGCAGAATAAAGAATATACCTCTGCTAGAGGATTAAAAATGCAATTTTAACGATACATTTGACACTGTAATTATGTTGGGAATTTCCAAACTATTGTTTAGGTTTCTAATAAAAGACACCAACTAGTTTCAAGACAAGCTGCAGTTTTGACACACAATTAAAAAGTATGGCCAACATTGACATGTTAAAATTGATAAGAAGATATAGCACTGAAATTGATATTTTGCTCAAATTCTAAACCATGCTGGTGGGCAAAATGTAGAGTTGGTCATGCATACTAATATACAATATGGATATGCCGGTTCCAAAGAAATTGTCAATTTTGACAAGTGACTAACTTCGCAGGTTTTACTGTACTTGGAATATAGGTTATCCTCATAAGACTTGAAGTGGATTTATTAGCATCATATTCATCATCATCATCACCACCATCAACATATTCCGAACTGAGGACAACGTCCTTAAAGTTCTCTCTCCACCTTTTCCTCGCTGTACCTATGTCTCTCGTTCCTCTGGGTTGGTAGAATAATATACTTACTTACTTACTTACTCACTGGCACTATCGAGCCCGTAGGTTCATGGCCGCGCGGACATAAGCTCTCCATACATCCCTATCCTGAGCTAATGTTTTCCAATCATTCCCTGTATAATCTACTTCCCTCAAATCATGGTTAATGTTATTCTCCCACCTCATTCTTGGTCTACCAACTGGGCGTTTTCCCTCTGGATTTCCTACAAGAAGCCTCCATGCAAGTCTTTCATTCCCCATACGCAACATGTCCTGCCCATCGCAGTCTACGAGACTTGACTGTTCTTATTATATCTGGCTTCCTATAAAGACCATGTAGTTCATTGTTATGTAGTCTTCTCCATCCACCAGTCTGTTCATCTCTCTTTGGTCCAAAAATTTTCCTAAGAACTTTATTCTCAAATACTTGTAATCTCCTTTCCTCCCTTAAAGTAAGAGTCCATGTTTCGCACCCATATAATATAACTGGTAGAATAATAGTTTTATATATTTTCAGTTTAACGTTTTTTGAAAGGAGTTGGGACATCAAGAGTCTCTGAAATGCATAATAGCACGCATTTCCAGAATTGAGCCTATGTTTAATTTCTTTGTGCATCTCATTCCTATTTGTGATTATTGTTCCTAGGTATTTGAATTCAGCCACTTCCTCAAAATTTCCCTCATTTGTCATTAGCTGTCCATTTCCATTATTTAATGGATTTCTACGTGTGACCATATATTTAGTTTTATTGATATTTACTTCCAGTCCTAATTTCTTAGTGTTACTCAATAGTGTGTGCGTGTTGTCCTTTAGTATCTCCTCGCTATTGGCCACTAATACTACATCATCAGCATAAACTAACAGCTTATTAATACCATTGAGTTGTAAGCCTTCCTCATTCTCTAAAGATTTAATGGCATGTTCTAGTACAAAATTAAATAGTAGAGGAGACAGTTCATCTCCTTGCTTCAACCCATTCTGGATTTCAAAAGTATCCGAAAACTGTTTGCCTCACGCACCCTACTCTTTGTGCCATTTAGACACATTCGTATAAGTCTAACTAACTTTTTAGGAATTCCGAACTCCAGCAGGATACTATATAACTTCTCCCTCTTAATTGAATCATATGCTTTTTTGAAGTCTACATATAGTTGATGTACAGTACCATTATATTCCCAATTAATTTTCTAAAATGTGTCTTATACTAAAAATCTGATCTGTTGTAGACCTGTTTCTTCTAAATGCACATTGATGATCTCCTAGAATGTCGTCAATATAGGGAGTAAGTCTGCTTACTAATATATTTGTAAGAATTTTGTACGAAGTTGAAAGTAATGAGATGCCCCTGTAGTTGTTGCAATCAGTTTTATCTCCTTTCTTATAAATTGGTACGATAATTGATTCCTTCCATTCATCTGGAAGAGCTTCTTTTTCCCAAATCTTACTAAGCAACCAGCGTATCTTGTCCATCAATTTTTCTCCCCCTGATTTTATCAGTTCTGCTGGGATCTCATCTGAACCTGATGCTTTATACATCTTCAATTTTTCTATCGCCATTTCAACCTCTAATGCATTTGGTTCTGCGATTAGCATTTCTGCTGTCTGTAAATTATCCTCCTCAATGTCCTGTTCTGTATGTAAATTTAACAGCCGATTAAAGTAACTTTTCCATCTATTTAATATACTTCTGGAATCTGCAATCATATCACCATTTTCATTCCGAATTATATTTGTTCTAGCCTGAAACCCTTTCTTCTCTATACTAATTCCCTGATATAATTCTCTAATGTTCCTATTTTTTGCATTCATTTCAAGATCATTAATCTTCTCTCTCAAATATTCTCTCTTTTTACTCTTTAGTAACTTGGTGTTTTCCCGTCTAATACTACCCAATTGCTCTAAATTTACCTCATTTGGCTCGTGTAACCATTTCATTTTTTCTAGCTTTCTTTTCTTTACAATGTCGGCACATTCTTCATCAAACCATTTCTTGTTTTGCCTCTTTTTTAAACAACCAATGCTTTCTGATGCTGACAATTTAATAGTATCTCCTATAGCCTGCCATTCTTTATTTATATCAGTTTCTTCTTCGTTTGCCACATTGTCATCTGAAGATTCCAGTACTTCAAATCTATTAGCAATTTTGATTTGGTATTCTTGCCGCATTTCATCATTTTTCAAGTTTTTAAATTCAAATTTTACAGAATCATCTTTAGCGTTTGTTCCTCTCATAAGCGATAGCCGTTGTCTGATTTTCACTCTCACCAGATGATGATCCGAATTGCAGTCTGTCCCTCTAACTGATCTAACATCCATGATGCTACTGTGCCAGCGTTTATCCACTAATACATGATCTATCTGGTTCCGAGTTTCTCCATCTGGGGACGTCCAGGTGTGTTTATGAATATCCTTATGCTGAAATGTTGTGCTCTTAACAATAAGATTCTTCGATGTGGCAAATGTGACTAATCTAACCCCATTGTCGTTACTATCTTCATGGAGACTGAATTTGCCTATTGTTGGTTTGAGTATATCTTCCCGCCCCACTTTTGCATTAAAATCTCCTAAGATAATTTTCATATGATATCGTGAAAGGCTATCAAATAAGCATTCTAATTCTTCATAGAACTCATCCTTGATCTTGTCATCTTTATCTTCTGTGGGGGCATGTACATTTACAATTATAAAATCATGTCGTTTACCCTTTAGAATTATGTATGATATCCTATCACTAACAAACTTAATATCTCGGATAGCGGAAAGGATCCTCCTTCTGACTAAAAAAACCCGTTCCAAATGCAGGTCTTTCTGCACCCCCATAGTATAATGCAAAGCTTCCTGATTCCTGACTACCTTCTCCTGGCCACCTAACTTCCTGTAAAGCGACTATATCCAAGGGCGATTTATCTAATTCCCACATTAATATCTCTAGTGCCCCGCTATTGTATAAAGTCCTAACATTCCATGTTCCTAGGAACATGTCCCTGTGTTTGAGCCTTTGGCATGGGTTCCCTGAAGTAGTCCCCGCCCGGAGAACCGAATGGGGGACTATTTGACCTCCGGAAAATTTTACCCCAGTTGAACCCATATCCGCATTTCTTGACGGTTGTATTTTTACGGTGAAAGATCGTCACTCTTTCGACCAAGGTACTTTTTTCGTCTGGCTTATCACCTTCGACCAATCCGTCATGGGTAACCCTATCGGCAGCAATGCTACCGCCGGCATAGCTCTAAGGATCATTTAAGCAAGCAAGCCACTCCACCACGACAAGTTAAAGATACCATGGAGGGGTAGAATAATATAATGTTTTAAATTATTTCGGATTATTCTTTAAAAAAGTTGGAGTCAGTTAAATCTTCTATTTCTTACACATTCAAACGGTCTTTTAATAAATAGTTCTCTTTTTGTTATTTATGTATTATTCTGTCTTCTTCTTCTTCTTCTACTTGCTTTCCAGGATTAGGTCAATGCGACCTGTTCCGGTCCCAAGTCCATCGTTTCCTTCGCCGTCCCAAAGATCTTTTCCCATGTGGTTTGTAGGTGTTGATCCTTATGGGTAATCTTGTATTATCCATTCTGTCTAAATGTTCTTTCCATTGGTATTTGTGCTCTTCTAGTTTATCAACTATTGAAAATATCTCCAGTTCATTTCTTATTGATTCATTGTGTAATCTATCCATGCGTGTACATTATTTTACGGATCTTAAAAATTTAATTTCAGTGGCTTGAATGTGTGAGATATCTTTTATTGTAAGTACCCAAGATTCAGATCTATATAAAAGAACAGGAACAGCCATCATTTTATAAAACCTGAGCTGAATTTCTCTTCGAGTCTTTCGGAGGGTTCTTCTTATGGCGCCACACATAAATTGATATCGGTTTAATTTATTATGTATATCCCAATCGTAGCTATATGTTATATCTGAATCAAGATAGTTAAAGTGTGCTATCTGTTCTATTATTTCATTATTGATCCCTATTTTTGCTCCGACTGGCACTTTGCCCTGAAAAGCCATAATTTTAGTTTTTGAAGTTGAGACTTTGAGATTATAATAGAGTCCTAATTGATTCAACATGTAAATGGCTCTTTGTAAATCAGCCTCTGACTTCTGTATAATTACCAGATCGTCTGCATAATTACATTAAAATATTCATATACATTTCCTTATTAATTTGTATTCCTATTGGACTTGATTTTTTCCATTTTCGTATAACATCGTCAAAATATATATTAAAAAACGTAGGTGATAATGTACACCCTTGTCGAACTCCTTGATTTATTAAAATTTCTTCTCTGAGACTATTTAACTCATGCCCCAAATGGGAGTCAATGACCAATCACGTTTCAATGATTTCTGTTTTACAACCAATCAGAGTCGTGTTTCACCAAATATTTATCAGTGTTAGGATTATCATATATTAAACAAAGCTCCTCCTTTTTAATATTCTGAACAGGTCTGACCGTTATTTTGCAGTGACTGAGCCTATAACAAATACGGCTACCAGATTGTATATAATAGTGCTTACATGTCAACATTTGTAGCAATTGATTATACCACCAAAAAAGAAACCACTGTTTGCACTTTCTTAAATGTATTTTTTCCCAGGTAATAATCGAGAAAAATATAATTGTCATATTTACATCATACGACATCAAAAATGAATTAATATACAGATTGATGTGTTTCATTTTTTCTCCACTAGAGAGCATTCTTACAATATTGCGTTCCTTTGGCAATAAATAGTATGATCTGGTTGCAGTGATAAACAAAAGAAGCAGTAGAAGCGTACCTATCGTTTCTCATTTGTTTTCAAACATCGCCGTTTACATTAAATATATAAATATTTTAAAATAACTATAGTTAAATAATGATTTGTGAGTAAACAGCTTAATTTTATTCGTTAAATAGTCCTAACAAATGCCACTCTTGATTTCCAAATTCTCTAGATAAATTCACTCCTCACTTCGTGAGTCGTGAATTTATCGATAATTTGGAAATCACTCGTGGCATTACTTATGATAATTATCTAAATGAAGGATAATTTTCATGCCATTATAAAGACTTTTTATCCCTTCTGTAAGTTGAGCCGGGTATCCTCTTGCCTTCATTATTTCCCACAATTTTCTTCTTATCACCTTATCAAAGGCTTTTCAAGATCAAATGTATTATTCCGTTTACCTAAAATTGTATTTCCTGCTACTTATCTCAGAAACTAAATTACTTCTGCATTTATTCTTGTTTCTCTTCTTTTTTAATAGACCAGCTTTCACCAACATATATTAAACAAGTTAACGTCATTGTTTTATAGAATTTCTATTGTATGTCCTTCCTTGTTTTTCGTCCTATTGTTCTCCTGATAGTTCACACATGTACTGAATTTTGTATTTTATTATTTCGGTCTTATTGATTTATTCTTTAGAAATATTTCGCAGTCTACATATTTGAAGTTTAAGATTTGTTCTTTTATTCTGTCTGTTTATTACAATCTTAGTTCTCGCCGAATGTTTTCCTCTGAAATTCAATTTTTTCGGCTTTTAGGAGGAAATATTAAAATAAAATTAAGTTATTATTTTGATGTTTCTTGCAATAGTAATTGCATTAATAATAATAATAATAATAATAATTATAATAATAATAATTGCCTTTATAGCAATTTCTGTGAATATGATATTAATGTCTTAATCATCTGCAAAAAAATTAGTATATTTAATACCGTTCTAGTTATTTGAAAATTCAGTTCCAATTTATCTTGCCATTCACAAATGATCTGATATATTTAAGTAGCAAGGAGCGCAAATGAGAGAGGACAATCTTGTTTGACACTTTTATTTATTTTAACCTCATCCGATATCTTTTCATTTTTAAGTGAAATTATGAGAAATAAAATTATATTTTTGAGTTTGATAGGTTTTTGAGCGTAAAGTAATATTAGTCACAGAGCCAACCACATTAGGAGTTTAAATGGCGGTAGAAAAATAAAAAAATGTATATAACATTAGGTTCAGATGGGATGCCAGCAGAACTGATAAAATCATGGCTTATTAAAAAGAGACACAGTATGAAATGAAATAAACTTGGTTTGTAAATATGATTGGAATGAATAAAACCCTGCAAGGAGTTAAGCCTTGTCCCTAGTAATGAGAGGCAGGGCTTAGTATTGACGTAGCCAGTGGGGTGACTGATGCGTCTAATTATTACATTGGACTGCGATCAGTTACAGACAGTGGATTATAAACGCAAACCAGACGTAATAATTACCGACCCCGCAGTTCATTCCTCATGTTACAACCAAGAGTTTACATTCAATATCTCCATACTTACTTACTTACTCACTGGCACTATCGAACCCGTAGGTTCATGGCCGCACGGACATAAGCTCTCCATACATCCCTATCCTGAGCTAATGCTTTCCAATCATTCCCTGTATAATCTACTTCCCTCAAATCATAGTTAATGTTGTTCTCCCACCTCATTCTTGGTCTACCAACTGGGCGTTTTCCTTCTGGCTTTCCTACAAGAAGTTTCCATGCACGTCTTTCATTCCCCATACGCGCAACATGTCCTGCCCATCGCAGTCTACGGGACTTAACTGTTCTTATTATATCTGGCTTCCTATAAAGACCATGTAGTTCACTGTTATGTAGTCTTCTCCATTCACCTGTCTGTTCATCTCTCTTTGGTCCAAAAATTTTCCTAAGAACTTTATTCTCAAATACTCGTAATCTCCTTTCCTCTCTTAAAGTAAGAGTCCATGTTTCGCACCCATATAATATAACTGGTAGAATAATAGTTTTATATATTTTCAGCTTAACGTTTTTTGAAAGGAGTTGGGACATCAAAAGTCTCTGCAATGCATAATAGCATGCATTTCCAGAATTGAGCCTATGTTTAATTTCTTTGTGCATCTCATTCCTATTTGTGATTATTGTTCCTAGGTATTTGAATTCAGCCAATTCCTCAAAATTTCCCTCATTTGTCATTAGCTGTCCATTTCCATTATATAATGTATTTCTACGTGTGACCATATATTTAGTTTTACTGATATTTACTTCCAGTCCTAATTTCTTAGTGTTACTCAATAGTGTGTGCGTGTTGGCCTTTAGTATCTCCTCGCTATCGGCCAGTAGTACCACATCATCAGCATAAACTAACAGCTTATTAATACCATTCAGTTGTAGGCCTTCCTCATTCTCTAAAGATTTAATGGCATGCTCTAGTACAAAATTAAATAGTAGAGGAGATAGTGCATCTCCTTGCTTCAACCCATTCTGGATTTCAAAAGTGTCTGAAAACTGTTTGCCTACACGCACCCTACTCGTTGAGCCATTTAGACACATTCGTATAAGTCTAACTAACTTTTTAGGAATTCCGAACTCCAGCAGGATACTATATAACTTCTCCCTCTTAATTGAATCATATGCTTTTTTGAAGTCTACATATAGTTGATGTACAGTACCATTATATTCCCATTTATTTTATAAAATCTGTCTTATACTAAAAATCTGATCTGTTGTAGACCTGTTTCTTCTAAATGCACATTCAATATCTCCATAAGAAATATATTTAATATAGACATTGTCTAATTTGTTTTCTTTATTAGAATTTCTCTACAATACATAGTTTTCCTACAACCCACTGTAAAATTTACTCCTCCATAAATCCCGATTCTATTTGAGAATAAAGTTCTTAGGAACATTTTTGGACCAAAGAGAGATGAACAGATAGGTACATGGAGAAGACTATATAACAGTGAACTGCATGGTCTAGGAAGCCAGATATAATAAGAATAGTCAAGTCTCGTAGACTGCGATGGGCAGGACATGTGGCAGGAATGGGGAATGAAAGACGTGTATACAAGCTTCTTGTAGGAAAACCAGAGGTAAAACGCGCAGTTGGCAAACCAAGAATGAGGTGGGAGAATAACATTAACTGTGGTTTGAGGGAAGTAGAAGGAATGATTGGAAAACATTAGCTGAGGATAGGGATGTATGGAAAGCTTATGTCCGTGCGGCCAAGAACCTACGGGTTCGATAGTGCCAGTGAGTTAGTTAAAAATCCCTGTTTTCTGCGTCACTCTCTGTTAATCCTCTCGACACCATACTCCTTTGAACCCACTGTTCTTTTGATCTCTCCTTTCTTGTGTAGCCCTCCGCTTCATAACTTAATATCATCTTAGATATCCTGTCATCTGTCCTCTTTATGTAGCCATACCAATTCGGTCTTATTTATTCAATAACTTGTATAACATATTTTTAAATATCCATTATTTTTCTGATTTTAGTATTTTTAATGTTGTCTCTTCTTGAATTTCTAGAAGCGCTCCTCCAAAAGTCCATCTCTATCAGAGGTTTACATTCAATACCTCTATATGAAAAATCTTTAATACAGACACTGCCTAATTTTAAAACTCAATTGCTATTAGGTCTGGAAAATTTGGACAATTACTGTAAGGGAGAAGAGAGAATAAAATTCATTGATCTAATTATTGTATTAAACACAAACTAACTAGTACCACTATCGATGAAGAATGGGAATACCTAAAAGATATAATTATAAAAGTTGCAAATGAAATCACTGGAATGAGATATAGGCACTACAATTAAAGAGATATAAATGTATGGAATGAAGAAATAACACAAATTGTTAGAGTAAAGAAGATGTCATATCTGAAATATTTGCAACAAAAAAACAACGGAAATCTAATTGATTGTAAAATAAAAAGTGACATTGTAAAGAAATAAATAAAAAGTAAATAAATTCTTGGGAAAAATATTTCAGTGATAAAAAAGAATCTTTACATGGAAAACTTTGATTATAAAGGACTTAAACACCTTAGTGTAACTAAGAAAGATGATTTAAATTTATACTCCAATAATAGAAGACCAATGGATCTATTTTTATAGATAACTATAGACAGATCAAGAAAATAATGACGACAGATCGATGAGAATGTTGACCCGATTACATTGGATGAACTCTTAATACAATACCTCTTGTCAGAATAAGAAAACGCCGGAACGGATTAAATTAGTAATAATTTATTAAATAAGCATCATTACCCCTAATTGTACGCCTTCTAGATTTACTAAAAATCTAGTTTAAAGTTTGGACAAGTTCTAGAATAATTGAAGATAGCAAAAATTCACCTAATGTTTGAAAAAAGCTTACAGACATGAATTTAATAAATATCGAGGGATAATTATTTTTAATACACGTTTTAATATGTTCGTCTCCAACTCAAGATGTCATCTCAATATTACTATCGAAAACGTGCTTTCAGAAACTAAAAAAAATGAAAAGGAAAATCTTGTTCAGATTGTATATCTATGATACAACACAATTAAAAGAAAAACGTAGAGAATATAACTTGGTAACATATAAGGTGTTTATTGATGGCATTGATATATTGAACGGAAATGAATTATGGAATATAATGATAAATATAGGCATTTAACAACATTTAGTTAAAATTATTGAAAGTTTATATATAGATAATAGAATATTAATTAGAATGGGTCATAAAAACACAAAACAATAAAACAGCGACAAAAACTACCGAGTAAAACAGGGATGCCCACTTCGCTATCACTGAACATTTCAAAATTAAGATATATTATTAGGTACTTTATTTTTGCAGACGATCAGGTTGTGATATCTGAGATAGAATATGGCTTACTACAGGAAATTTACACACTAAGTAAAAAAATTAAACACGCCACTTGAAAATATCTACTCCAAAAACAAAAGTTTTAGCTTTTCGAGGGTAAGAAACACAAAGAGTAAAAATGTAATTAGAGAATAAACAATAGAAAAGGTGAGTAAATTTAAATATCTGGGCTACAGTGTGTCATATAGAAGAATTTAAGACATTACAAAATAAATAGATACATTTAATTGTATGTGTGGCACCATAAAACGAAGTCTCAAGGGAACTGGAAATGAGACATAAAACAATGGCGGTTCCAAGACTACTATATGGATCGGAATACTGAGTCTTAACTAAAAACCACGAACGAAGAAGAGAAACTTCAGAAATTAGGTTTGGATGGGTGTGGCTGGCTGAACAATAGCAGATCGTTAACGAAATTAAGATATACGGACTGAACTAAATACATTCAAGCTATTAGATAGGATTGCACAATACAGAGATGGAAGGATGGACCACATTGATAGAATGCATAACTAGAGAAACCCGAAACAGATTCTTCACTACAGACCATTACGAGGAAGATATGTAGGAAGACCCATTAAAGGCGGACAGATCAATTAGAGGCATGAGATCGGAACAGATCTTCATGTATTAATCCTTGATGCTGATGATAATGAAGTTCATAGGAACATTCGTAGATCAAAGAGAGACAAACAGATACGTGAATGGAGAAGACTAAATAACAGTGAACTACATAATCTATATGGATTAATAAAAAAACAGTTAAGCCTTATAATATGGATGTGAAAAACACGTGACGAATGGGGAATGATAAGAGAAGGGTGCAAAATTCTTGTAGGAAAACCAGAGCGAAATATCCCAATAGTTAGGCCAATAACGAGGTGGGAGAATAACATTAAGCGTGATTTGAATGAGGTAAAATATACAAGGATGATTGTAAAACTTTAATTCATAATGATGTGTAGAGAGCTTAGGCCCCTATGTCCGCGCGGCCATGAAAATTCTGATTCGATAGTGCCAGTGAGCTATTTAGTTATTACTATTTTGACTATATTGTAAACACTGCTCATTGTGCGACGTAATGCTAGGTCGTGGAATAAGATTAGATGAAGCCCTTATTATTAATGGCCTTTGATATAGGAGTATGCCGGTTGTTCAAGCTTACCGCACCATAACAGGTGGAGATGAAATTAAATGAAACGAAATGAATATCATGATTATGGTGAGGTTGTACAATTAAGTATTTGGCAGGAGAGTACGTTAAGAACTCCGACAAAAACCTGCTCTGGGCCCAATTCGTCCACCACGAACCCCGCATTGATTTACACAAATTGGAACATGAAGTTGGAGAAGTTTTTAACCAGTTGTGCCATTGTGATGAAGTGAATGGTGATATGAAATGAGTAAATGAAAAATTAAATGTATTAAAGGGGACGATATGTTAGGGGGAATTGAGAGAGTTAATTGGATTAAATATAGGAAACGGGAGAACCCTGAAAAAATTCGGAAAATTCCCGGAATGACCCACCGCCAATACCCCTCTGGAAAGCCAGGATTCGAACCTATGACCCCGTAGGGGCAGACGCTCACGCTAGACACGCATCTACCTAGACGACGCTCACTTATATTAATTCCACCATATATTTAACTACGGATTTCATACATAAAATTTTGGCATTTAAATTACTTCCACCCTGTATTTGAGTATGCACAGTTTTTATTTATGATCTGGAGCTAACGAAATAAGAAAATGGAGTGTTGAAGTAGGAAGAGAATCGATAAACAGCGTCGCTATGTTCTTGGAAGAAATAATGCTATTCAAAATTAAATTTGGAGCAAGCAAGCAGCCCTTTATTTTGGCATGCGGGTGATGAACCGTCCTCGTTTCTTGGTATCATCAGTGTCTCGGGGGCACGTGCACTCATTCTGTCATCCCCCCCCCGACCCACTAGCGTCGGAAACAATTTGGTGTCGCGAACGTCCTCTTCCGAATGTAGTAAAATATGCAACGCATATTCGTCTATCAGTGAAACTGATGGGGGAAAAAAACTTTAAAAATAATCTATTTACTAAAACGTCCTAACAGCGATGCAGAAATATATTCATCCATCTTCTGTCTATGGTTCTCTCTTTTTTTCCTAGTTAAATATAAATACTATGATATACTATATGGAATGGGACTAACATTAAATTAAAAAATAAGTCCGTCACGCAGTAACAACGTTAACTAAGCGAATTCATCAGCAAGTTGAAGTTGCAGTCCGGTTTTGCTGGATTACGGAATATATATTTATTTTGTTAACCCTTAAATAGAAGAAATGTATTTCTTATGACATTTTGTTTAAAATTGTCGGACTGCACTTCCGTACGTTAACCTATTGCATGCTGTTGTATAATTTGAAGGAAATTTAAATAATCTCTATAGGCTATCTGCTCTTAAAGTGATCTCATCAAAACAAAACAATGTGACCTGCTCGCTTT
The DNA here is from genome assembly GCA_030220185.1 of Diploptera punctata. Taxonomy (NCBI): domain Eukaryota; kingdom Metazoa; phylum Arthropoda; class Insecta; order Blattodea; family Blaberidae; genus Diploptera; species Diploptera punctata. Next base: position 514,867 of record JASPKZ010009356.1, on the reverse strand, counting down.
TCATTGGTTATGGACACCGACGTACGATGTAGAAGTAATAAGTACGGGAAAAAGTACTTCCCTGCATTAAATTAAAAATATGTCCTCTGAACATTCTTGTTATTCTTCATGAATGAAAATAATAATAATAATACTGAAAACATGGAAAATATTCTAAAATACACCAAATTAACAATTACAACTTAAAATAGTTTATTACATATGGATGATGCATTTAACTCATGCTTCAGTCGATTCTGATGCAACAACATGGCTCAAGGTGTCAAGTCTTCTAGTGCTGTGTTGCCATCTAAATTTTTGAAACAAACGTCTTGCAAACCTTTGACTAGTGGTCAAAACCACTTACTTTAAATGCATTTCATAAGTTCAGTGAAAAATATTACCAGCTTTCTTGTAATCTACCCCATTCTACGACCACATGTCTTACATACTTCACACGTGCTCCCTGTCAATGTGACAGTAATTGTGGCGCGAATGACGGAAGGATACAATTAGCGTTTGTTTGCTAGGATCACTCTAAGAGCAGATAAGGTATAGCTATTTATTTTTCCATTAATGTATTAAAATATTAAATGAATTAAAGTAATGGTACTTTATAGGAAACATTGTCAATTTAAAGGTTAATTAAATTGTATGGTATACAGATATATTGTGACGAAGAAAACATGAAGGCTGCTAAATCTATTTTTTCAATTTCGGGTTTCATGTAAACCTCCACTTCCAATTGTTTTTCGCTGATTTTTTAAGAATATTTTCCTTGTTTTATTTCACTTTTATATACTAAGTTTTGTTGTAAGAGATCGAATATTTCGACAGCAAAAACGATTTTTATATTTTCGTGTCCAGTTAACTCTTACTCATAAAGATCACATTTTGCTGGATAACGAACTCGACCTTACGTTTTATAATTTATCACTGAGCGATTCCATGAAAATGTCATACCGAGGTGAAAATTTTGAAACTGACGCAGGAATAATTTTGTTGATGTAATATATATATATATATATATATCTGTAAATATCAAATGTTATAATTCTATAAGAAAACGTTTCAAAGTGCATTATTTTAATCTAATAATAGCGGTAGAACTTGTCATATTCCAAACCTGAAAAAATACGCAAAATTTTACCAATTTCTTGTTTAATGATTTGGACGTATGAATTCGTTTTATTTGACAATCATTTTTTTAGACCATGCTTTGGTCCTCCTTGGTCGTAAATGAAACAATATTAATTACATTCTAATATTCTATATACCTTAAATGTGTCCTATAGTTGTTAACAGTAAGTTATGGTCAGTCAGTCACAGAAAACGGATAAAAATTACTGTACACAACATAATAATTGATGGATTAAAATTTCCTCTTGGATTGTACGTTATCGGTACACAACTAACAAAAAAGTATTGATGACATTTTCTTGTAAAGTCATTATTTTTCCCGCTGGAGTCCCGTGACTGACTGACTTTTTGTCCCCTCATTTATATTGCTAATACGCATGACGCAGTCAGTTGCTTGCTGCACTCCGCTGTGTATTAACATAAACATGGTTTAGGAAATCTGGTAGACTGTTCGGCTCAGCTGTTTCATAAAATAATTACTGGCCCTTCTTATGTGACAATTTGAGCTAAAAGGCAGTCAGCGGAAGGATTTAAATGTAGAGTAATTCCATGAAAATGTCTTACCGATGTGAAAATTTTGAAATTGGCGCAGGAGTAATTTTTTCGATGAGATATACATTTTTACAGATGAAATTTTCTGATTCTAGAAGTTAATGTTTGAAATACGGATTATTTTGATTCTAAATTTAATAGTAGAACATGACATATTCCGAAACCTGAAAACACATGCAAAATTAAACGAAATTTTGTTTTACGATTTCACTATATAAATTTGTTTTGTTTCACTGACTCTTTTGTTATACCATATTTCGGTCCTTCCTAATCGTAAATGTAATTCTAATAATTGTATTATAATATTCTAGATAATTAAAATGCGCCCTATAATTATTAAGGGTAAGCTACAGTCAGTCACATAAAACGTACAAAAATTATTGTATACAATACGATAATTGATGGATTCAAATTTCCTCTGGGATTCTACGTTATCGGTGCATAACTAACAAAAAAGTATTAACGACATTGTCTTGTAAAGTAATTACGTTTCCCGCTAGAATCCCGTGACTGACTCTTTTTTTAAAATTTGTATTGCTACTATACACGGTGCACTTAGTTGCTTACTACACAGATTTTTAGAAAAGCGATTTCAACATCTTGCAGCTATTCCGGCAACTCATTGAGTTCACCATGTGAAAGTGTTGAAGCCGTATGTTATAGAATATACACAAATTTCAAATCAACAATCAGTGCGAAAAATTCACAAGTTTCGTGTGTGAAAGAAAATTATATTTTTATTAATGGCATTTAAATAATTCCTCATTATGCGATTCTTCAATATGTATGTTATTGTGCTGTACCGCAATTGAAAAATTCACAAGTATCGTGTGTGAAAGAAAATTATATTTTTATTAGTGGCATTTAAATAATTCCTCATTATGCGATTCTTCAATATGTCACTAGAGTATTGTGTACTGGAATCAAAAAACAAGTGTGCAGATGTTACGTGTTAAATGTGTGTGTGGGAGTCCTTGAACTTCAAAGGTTCTCGCATTAGTTTGACCTTTGACATGCCATGTGTGTCGTATTATCGGGGATCCACAGTGCGATGTTGCCACATTATTGTGCTAGCATTCACTTTGTGAAACAGAGTCATGCATGTTGATTGCAACAACAGTTTTAAATCATATGAAGTTACTTGTATAAAAAATCCAATTGGCGTGGCGTATATGTGATTAAGTATGTATAACCGGTAGTGTAAAAGAAAATTATTATTGGGTGTAGCATTATTGGAAACCAACAGAATGAAAATACGTATGACAACGCTGTACTATGTGCGCCAGCTGGGAACAGTCAGTCATAAAGTAAGATTTCGCGCATTGTTAGATATTTCTTTCAATTGTTTAGTTTAAAAATATAACTCTTGTCAGCAATATAATTTGTAATCAGTTGCTTTGAAGGAATTATAACAGAATTATCCACATTTAAATATAAATTTTAATAATTTGTATACTGTACTTTTTCGTTAATTTTTTTTTGTCTTTAAAGTTGAGACGCGTGAAAGTTAATTTTAGTGTTCTGGAACGAACACTGCAAATTCCATATCGGCATTTTTATTTATTTCAATGGTTCAATCTATTAACAGCATCAGATAAATTTTAATCAGTTAATATGGATGTAATAAAATTATACTCATATTAGGCATATTTAACTATAGAGAAGGCCCTTTGTTGTTAAGAAGTTAATATTTTCTTTATTTTGTGAAATTTAAAATGATACATGGTAACCAAGTTAAATAAATTACACTATTTATTTAATCTTTTTACAGCATAGCAAATTGTACATTTCCTATACATGATAAAAGGAGTGAAGTTCTTTATTCATCTCCATATTATCGCTTTTTATCTATTATCCATCCATAGTAATTCTGCCCGAGGGCAGGTCTTTCACTGCAATCATAGCATTTTCATGCCATGCTTGCAGCTTTACTAGGGAACTGTAGATGTGGTAGCTTCCCGTTGCTTTCCACACCGGTGAAGGATGATGATGATGATGATGATAAGGATGATGATGGCCATATGGTTTCGGGGACCGTTTGGGCCTTAAAGTTTTCCTGACATTTGTCTTACAGGTGAGGAAAAACCCCGATAAAAACCTCACCCAGAAAAACTGTCCCGACCGGGGATCGAACCCGGGCCCGCTGCGTGACAAGGCAGCACGCTACCTCGAGACCACAGCGGTGGACTTATCTATTATAATTTCATATTATTTTGTAATATTTGTATAATATTTGCAGCTCCACAATATTAAAGTCTTAATAAAATTCAGATATGTCAGTCAGTCACAGAATGTAGTCAGTCAGTCACACATCACATATTAGGTTATAACTCTGGTCTTAATTGTGATTTTTGTTTCGTTTTTTATTGAGAATGTAACTTGAAATGTGTCCTCCAAACGGTATTTTGGAAAATTGAATTAGGAATCACACTTCAGAGAATGATGCAGATGAACATGTTAAGCTGCATTGATGAGTTGACATTTATGTCAGTCACACATACTTTGATAGATAATAAATAGCACTGTTTTTCTTCAAAAGTTGTATATTTAAGTACAGTCCTCTCTCATATCACGTAGATAACATCCCTAATTTCAATCAATTCTAATATTTATGCAACCATTTTGCTGCAAAAGTGTATTATAAATGTCAGTCAGTCACATATGGAATTTCTCCACTATATGCAAAATTTGATTCCGATAAAAAAATTGCGGTTGCTATATCGCTAAAACACACACATGTATACTCTGTGTATGTGCGTTTATATAGGCCTATAATTTTTATCACGACCATTTTGATGCCTTCGGCGAAAATCTGTAAATAATTTTCAAATATATTTTCATTAAAACGACCTCAATAGCTTCATTTGTTCTAAATTTGCTAAAATACATTATGTGACGTGTGAAGTTAAACCAAGAGATATTATTTTGGATAATGTAAAGGAGTTTTTTTAAAGGGTTTGATGAATAAACTTATTTAGATATTAAAGTTAACTGAACTGGTTATCAAGAGACTTACATAAATCAAATAATAATGAAAGTAAGATTGACACAAAATTGAAAAATTGTTAAATAGGATATTGTGGGAAGAATATAATATAATAAAGGATACTAAAATACAAATTAAAAAATCGGGTTCGAGTCCCGGTCTAGGCGAAAATTTTTCTCTTCAAATATAATTTATCTTTCATTGAGAAATGTTAAATCAATAATAAAAACATCATTAGAAGCTTTACTAGCTTTATAAAGTAATGTTAAATTCCCAATAAATGTCTTCTTAACTAAGAAGCCGCCATTTGCAAAGATAGAAGCAATGGTTTCAAAAGCATTTGGCGATAGGGAATTACAACGTATATAAGAGAAAAATTTGTGTCTAGATCGTAACTCGCCTCGGTAGCTCAGTTGGTAGAGCACTTGGCCCGGAAAGCCAAGGGTCCCGGGTTCGAGTCCCGGTCTAGGCGAAAATGTTTCTCTTCAAATATAATTTATCTTTCATTGAGAAATGTTAAATCAATAATAAAAACATCATTAGAAGCTTTACTAGCTTTATAAAGTAATGTTAAATTCCCAATAAATGTCTTCTTAACTAAGAAGCCGCCATTTGCAAAGATAGAAGCAATGGTTTCAAAAGCATTTGGCGATAGGGAATTACAACGTATATAAGAGAAAAATTTGTGTCTAGATCGTAACTGGCCTCGGTAGCTCAGTTGGCAGAGCACTTGGCCCGGAAAGCCAAGGGTCCCGGGTTCGAGTCCCGGTCTAGGCGAAAATTTTTCTCTTCAAATATAAAAAATCAGTAGTTAGCAACACCATAACATGTAGAGTTGAGACTTGCCAACTGAATCAAACTATTTTAATATAATTACTGGCAACTGAAATGGACTACTGCATTTAAGATGAGCTAGGGAATCTATATGAAAACAGTAGAATTAAAATCATATAAATATCTTGGTTCAACTGTAAATGAAAAAAAAAAACAGAGGAAGAAATTAGTGAAAGAATTCCCCTGGGCAATAAGGCCTACTATGCAAGTAGTAAAAATAAACTTGTCTCCTGATTAGCTGAAATTAAGTTGTAAAATACAGTAATAAGATCGATTGTAACTTATGGCTGCAAAATATGAGTACTGAAAGAATCTAATAAAAAATAAGTATTAATTATTGCAAGGAAAATCTTACGGAGAATTTTTGGACCAATTTGAGAAAGGGATGGCACATGGTGTATACGAATGAACCTCTAATTAAATAATTTAACACTTTTTCTTCTTCTTCTTCTTCTTATTTATCATGGTTTATGTTTTTTGCTAGCCTGTTCCAGTTCCTAATTGCTGCTCTTTGTATTTTTTCTCTGGTCTTCCCAAACTCTTCCCTGTATAACCTATTTCCCTCAAATCATTGTTAATGTTATTCTCCCACCTCATTCTTGTTCTACCAACTCGGCGTTGTCCCTCTGGTTTTCCTACAAGAAGCTTCCATGCAAGTCTTTCATTCCCCATTCGTGCCACATGTCCTGCCCATCGCTGTCTTCGAGACTTAACTGTTCACATTATATCTGGCTTCCTATAAAGACCATGCAGTTCACTGTTATGTAGTTTTCTTCAATCACCTGTCTGTTCATCATTCTTTGGTCCATATCGGGTCCCCAGCTGTTATAATTATTTTTCTCAACCTGGAACCGCTACTTATTGAAGTTACCCAAATGTCGCACGATGCTGGGTGGGCACCAGTCCCTTTTTGATAGGGTCAAATGAGAGAAACCCCGAGAAAAACCTGTTTCGGCTCCGATTCGTCCTACACGAACCCTGCCACGGTGTGAACGAGACATGAAGTAGTTAAATAAATAAATTCATGGTAATATCAAAATGAAAACAGTGAAGGCAGTCTCATCAGCGGGACACAGTTTGCTAACGCACACATCGCACCTTTGTTCTGCTGCTGTCTGTTTGCGGACAAATATTTGCGTGCTAACCGTGCATACACCGATTTTCATCCTGCCGCCGGCGCCCAATTTACAAAGCCAGACTTGTACCACCATAACCATCCATCCCTTAAAACTAAATTAAAACACTTTTTTTATTCACAGCTCTAAGTGTAATGTGGAATAACCTCATTCGCTAATGTTCAAATATAGCTTACAAAACTCAACGTAACCTATACATAGCACAAGAGTTATAGTTTTTCTGATCAATTTTGAAAACGCGTGACCAATTATTTTTATATAACGACTCTCTATAACTCCCAAACTCATCAACGTCAATCATTTATTGTTATTATTATTATTATTATTAGTAGTAGTAGTAGTAGTAATAGTAGTAGTAGTAGTAGTAGTAGTAGTAACAGTAGTAGTAATAGTAGTAGTAGTGGTAGTAATAGTGGTAGTAATAGCAATAGTAGTAATAGTAGTAGTAATAGTAGTAATAGTAGTAATAGTAACAGTAGTAGTGACAGTAGTAGCAGTAACAGTAACAGTAGCAGTAGCAGTGGCAGAGGCAGAGGCAGAGGCAGTGGCAGTGGCAGTGGCAGTGGCAGTGGCAGTGGCAGTGGCAGTGGCAGTGGCAGTAGCAGTAGCAGTAGCAGTAGCAGTAGCAGTAGCAGTAGCAGTAACAGTAGCAGTAGCAGTAGCAGAAGCAGAAGCAGAAGCAGAAGCAGAAGCAGTAGCAGTAGCAGTAGCAGTAGCAGTAGCATTAACAGTAGCAGTAGCAGTAGTATTTAATATCCCAAGTTTATAAACCCTATTTCACCTAAGTTCATTAGGTTTACGTATAGTTTATTACATAGTTGTGAGTCATTATATAATTTCATCTAAAATTAAAGTTTTTATGAACTTTATTTACAAAAACATTAAAAAGTCTGTTCTTTTCTGTCATAAGCACTTCCGTAATGAGTGGTTCACTTAAACAGGCGGTGTAATTTAGAAAACATGATAATTGGAATATTTTGTTCCAGAACAAAGGATAATATGTTCACTGCTTAATATTCAATATAATATTTAATCATGGGCTGGGGACCCGACATGCTGAGCACGTCACCCCTACACTGGCTAGATGATCGTCTACCTCTGCGATTAACGCATGTTGATGTGAGGCCAGCAGCCGGTTGGTAGGTCAAGGGCCTTCTAGGCCTGTCGCGCTTGGAGAACATTTAATCATGAGCTTGGGCCAAGGGTGCTCCCTGGCGGGAGTTACTTAACCAAGCTAATTTTGACAAATTTAAGCTCATCCCCTCTAGGGCAGTTAAGGTATGATTTAAATGGAAAAGGCCAATTAAATTTTGCTCAGAGCCACTAAATTCAGACTTGATTATTTTAAGAATACGAAAAAAAAATAATAATCAGACTCGGAACCCACGGCTTAAAATTCCTCCGGAGGACTTGGCCCTTGGTATTTTCATCCTAAAAGTCCATCAACCCCGGATGGCTTTCAATCCGGGACCTTGATGAACTCTTTACCAGCGAGGTAAATTAAATTATGTTGATGATAAATTTTAAGTGAGGGTAATAGTTTACAGGTATTTGAAAATAAAGCACTTAAGAATTTAGACTGAAGTGAAACGAATAGATATATGTGAAGAAGACTGCATATCAGTGAGCTGCGCAATTTTTATGAGAAACTAGATCTGAAGAATAGTTAAATCTTATAGACTGCGATGGGCAAGACATATTGCATGCCGAATGATACATGTTTTGTAGCTTTCATTCTCTTATCAAAATGTATCAAATTTTGTCATTTATAGATATTCTAGCAACACGCTTTGAACAGTTATTCTATGTAACAATCAGATTAATTCTGTTTCTGTTTGAATATCTATGCTTCAGCTAAATATGAACAGCACGATTTTAAAGGAGGACTTTTAGCGTCTTAGTGATTTTTTCGATATGATGAAGGTAAGATACATTTAAGATTACCCACTGAACCAGGGACAACCAGAAAACCAAATAAAACTTTGACAAGAAAATAGGAACAGCAGAAAACTATAAATGCATTCCAACACATGCCATTTTAGCAAGTGATCAAAAATAACTCACGAGGATCTTAAAATGACCTTCAAGTAGAGAAATAAAATCAATGAATATAATTTTATTTCTATTAATTTTATTCAAGTGTTTAAAGTTGGACTTACTTCCAATAGATTTTAAATTGTATTTGAGTTTTATTGATATTCCTGGCTTTAACATCACTTTTTTCTTTCCCTAAATTCCTCACGTTTATAATTGTTAATGTTGAAAGGAATAAAATAATAATATCCTCAACTCTTGTCCAGGGTCGGGTCGATGGATGAGATGAAATCCCTTATTAGAGGTCTGTGCATGACGAGGGCGCCGGCCGACCACGGCTGACGCACCATCACAGGAGCAGGTGAACGACATAAAACGAAATGGATGAAATGAGTATGGAGAAATGTTGAATTCAAACGTGGAATAGGGAAAACGGGAGAAAACCCAGAGAAAAACCTGCCCAAGCTCCGATTCGTCCACCACGAAATATAAATGGAGTGACCGAGACTCGATCTCGGGACCCCAGCGGTGAGAGGCGAGCATCTAACCGCTTGCGCCACGGAGTCGCCTGTAAAAAAGTATATTCCACAAAATTTAACTTGCCAAAATAAATAATTTAAATATTTTTGGCACTCGTCAATAGGTTCATTTTTTAATGAAAATCCCTTAGAGTTATCTTAGACCTTAATTTTGATACTGTTTATAGCCCATTTCAAAACACACAAAATCTAAATTACCAATCTTCCAAACCAAAAATATGTAAAACTATGTTAAGCTATTCTTGACAAACGTCGCACTTGAATAAACAGGATATAAATAGTCCTCAAAGCAATATGCGGACTATTGTAAACAAAATAATGATAGTGAGTCTGCTACAATAGTGAATTAATGTAGATCATATTGCAGTGGAAACGTAATAACAATTGAACATATAAGACTAGCAAGAAGAGTTGTTCTGTCAAACCCAGAAGGCAGTAAATCCAGAAGAATGCCAGAAACCAGGTGGGAGGAAATGCCTAAGAAGATGTTAAAACTTTTGAAGCGTTGTTGAATGGTTCATGCCAAAGTTCGAGACGAATGTCAAGGCTATTAGAGGGTTGTACAACCAATGATGAATATTATATCCACTATTTATTTATATAATTATTATAATTACAATGATTATAGAGGAATCACCGTAATCCATGTTTTCAGCCGTATATATGGAGAAATCATCAAATACTATTTGGAAGAAAATTATAAGCATAAGGAGAATGAGGTACAAGCAGGCTTTAGGTCTGGGAGATATAGGCTACAATTGATCACATATTTGTGGCGAAACAATTAATTGAAAAGACTAATAATGATAACCAACAAGTTCATTTCACATTGTGGATTTAGAAAAAAAACATATGACACCGTACCTTTACAAAAGTTGTGAGAAGCATTAAAGGATATGGACATAGATGATACAATTATTAATTCAATTAAAAAATTGTATAAAAATGCTGTATCTAAAATTAAAATTGGAAAACGTGGATCAGAAGAAATTAAAGTAACAAAAGGCCTTCGTCAAGGTTGTAAAATATCACCCACATTATTTAAGATATTTATACATAAAGCACTGTCAAACTGAAGCTAAAAATGTGCAGGAATGGAAGTACCAGTTGGAGATCTATCAACAGATACAATATATACCCTGTTATTTTCGGATGACCAGATAATAATTGCTCAAGAATATGAAGACATGGAGTTTCTGTTCAGAAAATTATTGGAAGAATACGATAATTGGGGTTAGAAAAAAAAATTTATATGGGATGTGGAGCAGAAACCAAAGATTTAATATTAGAAGATCAAAGGGGTATATTAGAGGATGTGATGAATTTGAGTATCTGGGAGTAAAAGTAGATAAAGAGGAAGTGATATTAAGAACAGAATAAATAAAGGTAGAGCAATAACAGCAATGATGAATGGATATTAAGAACAGAATAAATAAGGAATAAATAAAATAACATTATATATTCAAAAGTAGACTATATAATATATAAGCAATTAAATTGGTATGGATATGTACGACGGATGCAAGAAGAAAGGATACCCAGGAAAACATTGGAATTGTGTCCACATGGAAGAAGAAGGAAAGGAAGACCTCGAAGCTCGTGGATGCAAGAAATAAGAATTGGAATGAGAACAAGAGCACTGGAGGGCATGGAGTGGATGGATAGAGATGAGTGGAGAAAGAAAATAAAGCTATACGCACAGAAAGATGTATAAACATTATAAATCTATGTATAAATTAATAAATAGTTTATTTTGCTTGTAAAATTTCAGTATATAGCAACATATAGCAAAATGATTTTACTGTTAGACATATTGTGTTAGGCACATATTTCACTAATTTCTACTTGTACATTGTCTTGTGATTTCTTAAAAATATAAAATAAATTAAACCAATTGATATATCCTATAGGATATATTGCCAATTTAGGTTAAAGCAACTTGCTATGATCACCAAATTGGGAAAACAGATTCTAAATTATGGACGGACGAAGTAAAGAGGGGACTCCAAAATATTGGGACGGATTGGATATGAAAGAAAGGTGCAAAAATGGCAAGAAAATATAGATAAATCTCAGGAACAGTTTTTTGGATGTAAACGAACACGATATTCTCGCAGATTTTATGGAAACGTTCACTTACTTACAAACAGACGTAAAACAGATAATGGAGGGAAAAAAACACACACACAATATGTGTGTATATATACATAAATAGAGAGAGAGAGAGTCACTTACTTACAAAGAGACGTAAAACAGATCATGGAGGAAAAAAAACACACACAATGTGTGTGTGTGTATATATATATATATATATATATATATATATATATATATATAAAGGGCTTCCAATATAAAACCGGACCAGCCTCACGGAGTTTCACCCGGCACGCAGTGCTGTCTCTTCCTCCCGCAATTCACCCTGCCTGCCACCCGTCTTTGAACTGTTTCTTACCTTATAGAAAATGCTGGAAATGTTGTCCTCCCGCAGTTAAACAGGCATTATACCGAGTAAACACATTTTGTTGCTGTATGTGCAGAAGATACTGAAATCCCAACTTGTTGTGCTAATTTCGGTAATGATTTTTGTGGTGAACGTTCCAAATTTTCGCCAATTTCGTCTATTTTTTCTTCGGTGAGAACCGTACGCCTTCGCGTGTGTTTCTTATTTTGTACTGAACCAGTGGTCTCAAATTTAGTCACAAGATCGTGGATTGTCGATCTGGAAGGAGGTAATTGTCCAGGGAAGTTCGAAAATAAATTCCTCGCGAACGCGACGAGCTGATTCGTATTTATAATAACATTTACACACATAAATGCGCTGCTCTAATGTCAGCTGACGCCTCATATTGTCGAACGATAGTAAACTGACTAGTTCAAGGACGAACGGCTGGCAGAGTGAAATGCGGACGAGGAGAGAGCGCTGCCTGACGGGTGAAACCCCGTGAGGCCGGTCCGGGTTTATATTGGAAGCCCGTTATATGTATATATATATATATATATATATAAAAGAGAGAGAGAGAGAGAGAGAGAGAGAGAGTCTAGGTGAAAGAGAGATCAGAGCTCGCTTATTTAGATTGAAGACATGGACATTTCCAAAAATTACCAAAGATTACCTCATGCGATTATGTCTAATGTACGGGAGTTCTGAAGACGAAATTCATATATGAAGACATTTTTACTTTTTGAAATATTAGAGCCGTCAGTTGTTTCTATATAACTCTCATTTCTGAATTCAAATCGTGATAGATTGGCATGCTACTTGTTAATGGAAAATTGGATGCACGTAAGTAGAGTTCTGGAAAAGATGCGGAAAATAAGAACACAACTCATTCGTAATACAGAAAATATGTAAACTAAATGTAATTATTACTATTACCACTTATTTTATTATTAATTGAATATTAATGTTATCTATTGATTTCTTTTCTTTTTAATATGATTCCTAGACCTTAATTTATAGATACAGACTCAAAACTCGTACTGATTGCTTCCCGTGCGAGCCGTTTGTAAATAGCATTTTGTGCGTGTGTATATATATATATATATATATATATATATATATATATGTGTGTATATATATGTATGTACATATATATATATATATATATATATATATATATATATTACTCTAATATTTGATTATAATATTACCTGATAAGAAATATGGAGCATATTTTCTACAGCACAGTGTAGTTTTAGAGTTTGTGCAACACATATTGAAGTTGCTGTAAAAATCTGATTAAGGATCTTAAAAACCTCATCCAGCTCTAAGTACACCAAGTCTCCTTATAGTTATCCATAACTGTGCAGTTTTATGAATTCCTCGGTGGCTATTTTCATTTTATGTAAGCAATGCGAATCTATTCACGTAGAATCCCTGGGGAACCTACAGTGTCTTCCTAAAGGATTAAAAGATCCCTCCCTTCTCGTAAGAAGTAATTGTGTTTCATGCACTGATAAAACCAACCTACTTCTTTATTAGCTAAAACAATAGAATATTGCTGAAAATTTAGGTTGGTAACATTGTCTGCTCTAACTATTTCAAATAACAGCTTTACATTACAGGGTGTCCCATTCAAACCTCCCACATTTTAATTAATCATAACTACCAAAGTATGTGGAATTATGAAATGAGATAAGTATTAAACGAAACAGAAACTCAAACAAAATTCATTGCCACACACTAATATACCTCTATAAGTTCACCATTAGTAGCACGAACAATATTAAGTCTGTATTTGATTTTGTGCCACGTTCTGTCCATGTCCATTGGTACTGTTGCAATTGTGTCAAGGATAAGGGTTCGTAAATCATGAACATCTTGTACTGGAGTCGCAAACACACGGTCATTTATATATCAGAAAACAGTTTGTGCTTGTTGCTGAAGAGTCGCCATTTTGTTTTATGTCATTATTGTCCAACATGCGACAGATGAATTAACTGCAACAAAGAAAACACAAATTCTTTGAGTTTCTCTTTCTTTTAATATCAAACTCATTTCATAATTCCGCATACTTTGAGAGTTATGATTAATTAAAATGTGGGAGGTTTGAATGGGGCACGGTGTATGGATGGCCCATAATTTAACAAATGATGAAGGCATTAAACTATGCCCACTATGCAATGACCATGAAAACTGGCAGCATATTATAGCATTCTGTAGAGAGACAGAACAACTTAGATTACAGATGCTGCCGGAGAGATTTCTCAGGTCGGATCGAGGGAGAGTGGCGTGTTGGGATCTTTTAGGACGGATCGAGAGTGAATCAAAAACATGCAAATGTTTGGGTACAGTAAGGAAATTGAGATATAACAAAATTGTAGATTAAGGATATATGTATTATCAATAAGAAGAATCTTAATATGGTCTTTGTTTTCGATCTTTAATTATATTATATAATAAGCAAGTCTGATAAGTTCAATAGTCTGATAGTGTATTTGATGCCTGCAGGGACGGGGGGAGGGGGTATGAGCGTGCGGTGTGTATATGTGTGGGGGTGTGTGTGTGTGTGTGTGTGTGTGTGTGTGTGTGTGTTTTCTAATTTGTTTTCTAGCATTTCTTTTTAATATTAATGTACGGAATATGGATGAATGTAGATATGTATTATTGTGATGTAGTTTAGACATAGATTTTACTTATATGTAGCCTGTTATTGTTTTTGATACAGGTGTATTTGTAGGTAGGCCTATTTGTTTATATTATGATTAGTTTTATTTTTTTATTCATGGGAAAATAATGCACGTACGGCCAAGCAGGCCCGTGCGCAATGTAAATGCATATGTATTTTCTTTATTCTGAAAAAAGGCAATAAATTTCATTATCTATATATTCTAAGTGTCTACAGCATGTATTCAAAACAACTAACTCACTAGCACTATTAAACTATGAGGTTAATGGCCGCGCGGACATACGTTCTCCATGGATCCCTTCCTCGGCTAATAGTTTCCAATTATTCCATGTATAATTCACCACCCTCAAATCATGGCTAATATTACTTTCCCACCCAATTTTTGCCCTTCCATCTGGCCGTTATCCCTCTGGTCTTCTCACAATAAATTCTTAAGCCCCTCTTGCATTCTACATTCGTGTCACATACCCTGTCCACCGCAGTCTATGGGATTGGTGTCATTAAAAGTGGTTTCCCATAAGGATCAAATAACTCAATGTTATGTGGTTTTCTCAATTAATCTGTCTGTTCCTTTCATTTTGGTCCACAAATCAATTTTAAAATACTGTATTTTTTTATAATTTTGGATTTATGGTTACAAATTATTTTACCGCTGTTCTCTAGTGTTAAACCCAAGCTTCAAACATAGCAATTTGTTTACTTATTATAGTAATCATGAGACGTCAGTGAGACCGAGATACCGCTATCTTTCATGATAATATATATATCATCATCATCATCATCATCCTCCGGTATCATGGCAGCTGCCGCCGTCTTCCGGAAACCAAACGCCATTCCTCTCTATCCATCCATTGATCTTCCTCCATTCCTCTGATGTTCATAGCTGCTTGTACCCGTTCTATCCAAGTTTTCTTCGTTCTTCCTCTCTTCCTCCTTTCCATTGGGATCCATTCCATAACAATTTTTGGCAATCTTTGCTCTGGCATTCGTTTGTATATATATATATATATATATATATATATATATATATATATAATCATCTTTAAGGTATGGGCCTGTTGGCCCGTTGCGCTCCCCGGTGCACTATATATATATTATATATATGAGAAAAATAAATATTCCTGCTAGGATGCCTAAATAGCGTAACTCGTGTCGCACCAACGTACCAAGTTAGAGGTTTACATATAGGCCTATATATATATATATATATATATATATATATATATAATCATCCCGCTGTACTTGAGAATTATATTAAGGAAGGAAAATTATGTTTGCACCAGGATGCCTGGATAGCATGATAACGCACTAACGTATAGAGTTAGAGACCCCGGGTTCAAATCCCGGTTCAGGTATTGTTTTTATCTTTTCGTAACATGTGTATATAAAATATATATATATATGTGTGTGTGTGTGTGTGAGTGTGTGTGTGTGTGTGTGTGTGTGTGTGTGTGTTTGGGTGTGTGAATTTTAATGCTCCAGCTGCCGCAATTTTCATTCGGAAGCAAACTTTACTTATATCAATCAATTAAGAAAGTAAGATCGTGTTCATTAACCAGTAAAATTGAACCATTACGAAGCAAAAATTTAAAAATCACTCTAGCTTAAGCAATTTTAGATTTTGCGAAACGAAACTCAGTATATGCTTCTAGAATATAACAACAAAAGGTTTTCCAAAAATCAGTAAAATCCATTATTAGAATTAGGTTTACCAGAAACAGAAAAATTCGAGTTTCGCTCTAGCGTCTGTCATAATTATTTTCTAGCAATTAAATATATAGAATTTAATTAACAAAAGAAAGTCACATATTATAACCAGTAATATCGGCCCTTGAATTCAGTTTGCTGAGGGATTCGCTTAGTTAATGCAGTTCCTACTTGACAGAATTTTTAACATGAGTTACATGTACTAATTTATAATTTTAATAATTAAAAATATATTACTTAAAGACGCTTTATATGTATGATGTGCTACTGTACATTAGAAGGACTCAACTAACCTCTCTTAAAAACATTAAACTAAAAAATATATAAAAATGTTTATCTTCCAGATAATAAAATATTACGACTATTTTGAGAATGAAATCCTTAGGAATTCTTGGTCCGAAGAGAAACGCATAGGCATTAGCTATATGATCTATACGGGAATCCAGATATAATAACACTTACGTTCTGTCCACCGCTGTGTTCTCGAGGTAGCGTGCTGCCTTGTCAAGCAGCGGGCCCGGGTTCGATTCCCGGTCGGGCCAGTTTTTCCGAGTGAGGTTTTTATCGGGGTTTCTCCTCACCTGTAAGACAAATATCAGGAAAACGTTAAGGCCCAAACGGTCCCCGAAATCATATCGTCGTCATCGTCATCATCATTAGCATCATCATCTTCATCCTTCACCGGTGTGGAAAGCAACGGGAAGTTACCACACCTACAATTCCCTATCAAAGCTTCAAAGCATAGCATGAAAATGCTATGATTGCAGTGAAAGACCTGTCCTCGGACAGAATTACTATGGATGGATGGAATTTCTGTACATTATAATGAGCAGGACTGGTGGCACGTTTGGGAAATGAAAGAAGGCCAGGGAAATTTCTGTTAGGAAAACAAGAGGAGATGTGTCTAGTATGTGGACAGAGAATGAGGTGGGAAAATAACATTAATCATGATTTAAGGAAGGTAAATTATACAGGGGATATTAGGAAAGCATTAGCTGAGAGATTTGATAGTACCAGTGATTTAGTTGTGTACGCCTAATTAGTTTACATCTAACGTTACATCGCGTCTTGGATAGGTATATAAAATCCACTGAATACATGTTTCTATTGTTCTATTGTCTCGTGTTGGATGTTTTTTTGTTTTTGTGTGAGTGCGGATTTTAATACTGTGAGTTTCCACGCAGTTAGTGAGTCTTCTGTTAAAATGTCCGAACATAAACGTGTGCCTTAGTGTAAGTATTGTGTAGGTGTGGATAAAGTGTAACGCAGTAAACGCAATTTCATTGTATAAACCAATTTCAAACTCATTTCCGCTGTTATGGAACACACTGCATGCAAGTATTACGTGAATTACGTTACTGTGTCCTGAAACTTCAGTAAACATTACACTTTAGAAGAAGCGGGTCATTTTATCACGAATGTAATTACTATAAAACCAGATATATAGAAAAAACACTATTCTACCGATCTAAAAACAAGGAGAGCGTTTCAAAAGTTGCTTTACATCTTTTGAAAGGCGTTACACAAATACAAACATAAATTTACCACCAAAACTACCTACTCTAATTAATAACTAACTCCCTGGCATTACAGAACCTGGAGATTCATGAACGCTCTAAAATGAGCACCTGATAAATCCCTATCCGAGCTAATATTTCCCTTCATTCTCATAAGTAATGCCACGAGTGATTTCCAATTTATCTACAGAAATTGGAATTCAAGAATGGCATTTGTTAGGAATATTTAACGAATAAAATTAAGCTTTTTACTCACAAATCATTATTTAAATACAAATATTTTAAAATATTTATATATTTAAAGTAAGCGGTGATGTTTGAAAACAAATGAGAAATGTTTGGTTATGTTTCATTTGTTCATCACTGCAAATTGATAATACTATTTATTGCCAAATAGGATCGCAATATTGTAAGAATGCATCTTAGGTGGAGAAAAAATGAAACACATCAAACTGTATTTTATAACCAACATTACAGGTTATTAATTTTTTTTTCGGAAACAACTCAGTAAAATCAGTATTTAAAAACACAATTATTAAAGACACAGTTATCATATGTGTATGTCGAAGGAATCTGTTCATTATTTGTTATATTCAACGTATTTGTTAGAGAGTCACTCACTGCAAAATAATACTCTGACCTGTTCAGAATATTAAAAAGGAGGAGCTTTACTTATTTCGGTAATCAAAATTCGATATTTTTCGAGGTGAAACACGACCGAGATTGGTTGTAAAACAAAATTCATTGAAAGAAATTTCCTCGTGGATGTTCAGCCAATAGCCGGCTAGGGAACATAGAGTTTCTAGGACTGATTAGCCATAAAATGATAGACATACTCTCTTATCCTACAGAAAGCGTTCCAAAATTCCAATTAGGCCTACATGTTTTAAGATACGTTATAGAAAGTGAAGAACACAATTTTTTTTATGTGCTATGAACGCAATTCTACCAAAACGAAATATAAAGACACTCAATTTGCATGTCTTGAAATATGTTAGTGAAAGTCAAGAAAAACAAATGTTTAAATACAAGAGAAGGATATTATGTTCCAGGAGTTAATCTAAATAAACTGAAATAAAATCCAAAATACGCACAAACTAGTTTATGCCAGGAGCGAATATATATATAAATTTCAATAAAAAACATGCGCAAAGTATTATAGCAGTGTGTGAATATATACCTGAGGAATATATAGGGCCTATATATATATAATATATATATATATATATATAATATATTTATTTATTTATTTATTTATTTCAAAGAATGAGAGACATGCCTTGAATGATAATTTGAGGCAGAAATAATTTAAATCCCTATATTTAAAATGGAAAATATTGAGATGAATTGTTGGTCTGGCTTTTGAATTTTGCGGGCGGCAGCAAGAATCGGGTGTTATCTTGTATGCTAGGAGGATATTCGTGAGTTGGCAGCTCACGAATCGGTGGCCCCGCGGAGAAATTTCCACATGTGTCTATGCCTACATTCCGGAAAGGTCGGTTCTCTAGGCTTTTACTCAGGAGAAGGGACTCGACTAGCATTCCCGAGTGTTCCTGCCCTTGTGTATGTGGGGAGGATTCGAGGGTCGTACCGGCCAGTTCTACATGAGTCCGAATAGTAGACCCGTGAAATGAACTCAAGTGTGAAGACAAGAAGATGTTCAAAGTGAAAGCGTCAGCGAGTGTAGAGAATTGAGTGATAATAAACAGTGACGGAAGAGACTTTATTAGCAGAAAATTAAATGTGTGAAACTCAGTGAATTCTTGTCAAATAAATAAAGTAAATTTCGAAATGTTGGGCAAATATTTGTGGAATTTACTTAAAGAAATTCCTTCTGAATTCTACGAGACAGATAAACGTTCCAAAATACACTAGTCATTGCTCAAAATAATAACCAATTATGAGAAACTCGCTAAAAAATAAATGAAGCCGAGTCACTATTGTCCAAAAAACACTTTTTTGCACAATGTAACAAATATTGTATACTTATTGTTATTGTTGATGTACAACATAATTTGACATTCCCGCATACAATCTTGGTTGCTATGAAAACAAAATAAATCTCAATACTTTAAAAATGACCTAAAGGACTAGCGCAGTAAGTAAAAACATATAACTTGAAATATTGATAGTGATACTACAATTTGTATTAATTTCGGTATTAATTCATCACATCCAGCTTTCCAGGCCTCTTCTATTTCATCATCACTGCACGTACCGTCTAAAACTTTCTCCATAATCAGACATTAATCCCAAATTAAATTAATTTTACAGTTTTAACAAATATAAGATGGCGATATGAGCAATAATTCTTATTATGTCTCCATAGCAACACATATAGCCGATTCACCTTCTGAAATCTTTCATTTATCTTCAATTATATTTATTGGTATTTTAGCTAATATCTTAATTACTAAAAGAAATTCACATAGTGCCAAAAGTAGTGTGCTATACTCATGTGGTAAATACATAACAGAATCTCGGAAATTTAAAAAAAAAAAACTCGGCGCAACCGCGTCGTTTTTTTTTAAACGTTTCCCCGATGCGTATCAAGTATTTACCACACTCGTATCGCAGTATACTATAATCTAACTAACATTTAACGAACACCTAATTTAACCATCAAGCTAACTAAACTAATGTATTTAATCTAATCTGCATAACTTAACTCAATTGGCTTACAGATGATACTTGCATTACTATGTTAGCGAACATGACGCTAGCAGTCACATGTTTACTGTTGCAACATTCAGACTCACATCTGGCATAAATTAACCCAAATCGCATATTTTACCTACCTAAAATATAGAGACTTTCAAAGGCCCGTTTGCATAGAAATATATTAGAGGAAGTCAAGAGGAACATACATTTATGTGCTAAGAATATGGACTAAGTATTAGAATTCAGAGAATATATATTATATAATGCCACGGCAGCTATTTTCGAACTAAACTAAGATAAAAAAATCCTGAAAACCAGAAAGCAGCCGAGTTAGAAAATTTCAAGGCGAGATTCCTTAAAAGAGCGCTGGGCCAAGTACATGGCGTTCCAATTAGTCTATGTATTAGTAAGAGAAACCTTCATGTTGGAAGACCTTAAACTTTAAAGTGTTACTACCGTACACGGAATGTCTTCAAGCGGTTCTAAGGGAACTAGAGGAGAAGAGAGAAGAAATCCCGACAGAGTTCTTTAACACGAATACAATGACACCTACCGACTGGCAACGTGCAAGCTATGACATGAAACACGTCGTAACAAGATTTGCTGTACTTGGTTTCCATCACGGAATATGTACTCTATCAGTTTCGAAATGCCTTCATATTTTAACTACTTGATGAAGTTCTCTAACAGAACTTTATTTTAGTTGAAGAACGGTTGATTTAGCAGGTAATAATTATATACTTTTAAGGGGGGTGATGGGTGAAATTTCTATTTTCTACATTTTTTGAGCTAGAGACTAGATGTGTTGTATAAACATTCACTTCATGGTAAATAATGATGTGTATGCGAGAGATGTGGGGAACTATGTGATACCTACCACGCTATAAACTGTTTGCACAGAGGCGAATCAGTTACATAGTTCTGTCCTTTAATATATTATTATATGCACATTAGTGCGCAATTGTTGTTATTAAAAATCCTGAAAAACCCCAAGATATAAGCAAAAGCCTTGTTTATTTCACAGGCCACGATGAATGTCATAAAACGAATGAAGGTGGAATATCATTGTTGTAATCATTTATCATCAGAGATTTACTATCAATATGAAGTTTGATGTACGCTTATGTTTTAATTACATAATTATCAGTCGAATACTTGGTAAGGCTTAAATAATTACAATATTAAATTTATATCGAATAAGCACATTCAATTTAGAGGATGGTCCACATTACTTTTATTATATTTAGGTTTTTTTATTTATTTGTTTCAGAAGTTGCATTTGGTGATGATTCCAGGGGTACATTTCTCGTGAGTGTGTTCCTTGAAAATTATAATTTAAAATTGTTCATGGATTGTAGCTCAGTCATCTATGTAAAGTGTAGTTTAAAAACACGAAAAAAACATACTAATTATTTTACAGAAAGTGATTAGGCATCTAAGGAATATAACCTATATATTAATCATATAAATCTGACTGCAATGTAATTGGAGTTTGCTTTTCGACACATAGACATGTAAAATTAATTTTATAAACCAAATAAAATATTTAAGGGGGGGGGGGCGATAGGTGAAAAATTGCCCATTTAAAATCAAAATTGGTATTTTTTTTTTGTTTTTTGTACTAACAAATAACCTGTACTCTAATGTATATGTTGGCAACGTTTCAGAGGCCTATGACGCTTCTAAGTGTCCTAAAGTGCTGATTAGGCCTGTATGCTACATATTGTATTTAAACTGCATGCAAATCTTTAAACTTATTTTTCCACAATTATTTTCACTGCATTTTTGTACATTCAAAATTGAATGGAATTCACAAATTTTGTCCTAGAAGGTTAAAATGTTTACTGCATGTCCTAAAACCAATGAGTAACGAAGTAGTGCATGGGTTTCATGATTGAAGTAGTATTTTAAGAAATAAAAAATAAAATGTTGCAATTATTAATTTTCTTTTGTAATTCCACGCATCAGGTACAACATTTTTTTTCTTCCTTTGTATTCACATTACAAGAATTCTAATGCATGATATTTTTCTAAATATTTTAGGGGTCTTGTAAAAATAAAATCATATATTTTACTAAAAATTGTGAAACCCATTTAATTATAATATACGCAATTTTGTTTAATATAATATTTAACAACTCGTAAAATAAATGTCTCACAAGAATGAAACTTAAACACATCATTATTTACCATGAAGTGAATGTTTATACAACACATCTAGTCTCTAGCTCAAAAAATGTAGAAAATAGAAATTTCACCCATCACCCCCCTTAAAAGTATATAATTATTACCTGCTAAATCAATCGTTCTTCAACTAAAATAAAGTTCTGTTAGAGAACTTCATCAAGTAGTTAAAATATGAAGGCATTTCGAAACTGATAGAGTACTAGTTGAAATGCAGAAGATAAAATATTGTTTTGAAACGCTTTCATATTTTAACTACTTTACGAGGTTTTCCAACAGAACTTTATTTTAGTTGAGGACGACTGATTTATCAGGTACTAATTTTATATTTTAAATATTTTATTACATAACCACAACGGTGCTTTAAAATGAATTTTAAAAGTATTAAACGAAATAAAGTCGGAAATAATAAAATAAATATACACACCACATAGCGTTCCATAGCTATTAGTCTAAGAGAATACCAAGGTTCCTTTTTATTATTTTTTGCAATAAAGATGATGTAAAACTTGCAATCAATCTCTCAATGCTTCAAGGTATACTTCTTTCAAAGTGTATGAGGTATGAGTATGTATTTTGGTCCAAAATAAAGTAAAAAGAACAGTAGTAATTAAAATATAAATTAGAAGTGCAGGTATATAAATAACGTACAATACGTTACCTTAAGTGATTAGGAAGAACACGCAAATATAGCTATGAATTATTTTACTATGGATAGAGAAAGTTAGTTATATATTGATTATAAACGCTCTTTAACATCTGATATCATCGTAATTAAAATTTGGACGTGAAACAGCAGACAATTTTTTTCAGAGGCCTCTTTTTTTTCAAGATTGAGGTTATTTTATATGTCGCAAATCTAAAACACAGGACCCTGGTTTTACACCCCTTCCGAAGGAAACCTTACTCAAAAATTTACCCCTTCAGAAACCGATTTATCCCGGTAGGATTTATACCCGCGAACCTCGGAATCAGAGGGTAGCATGGTTACCATAGATCATGGGATCGATTGGATAGAGTACGGTATTATTGCAATCTTACAAAATTACAAATCTAACAAAAGTAACTCAAACTAACCTTGATATTTGAAGAGAAAAAATATACGCACAGACTGGGACTTAAACCCAGGACCTTTGCGATAGGCAATATGTTCTACCGACTAAGCTACCTGAGCAAATTCCAATCTAAACGCAATTTTTTCTCTTATATACGCTGTTAATTTCCGAGCACCAAATGCTATGAATCCTTTGCTTCTATCTATATCATTGATATATTGTGTGTATGTTCTGCATTTCAAGATCGATGTGCTACAATAAATATATTTTCATAAACTTGCTGTATACGTGGGTAGGTTCCTACTATCCGGCACTCTTTGGTTAACATTCCTTCCTTCCTCTTTGGCTTCACAGCCATTTGAGCCAAGCTTTCGCCGCCCCTTTGGAGTTTCTTAACCAATCTGATTTATTTATGCTTATATTTCTAAAGATGTCACGAGTGACACCTAGTATGTTACTAACATATTACTTGAAAGGAGGAAATTCAGTTAAATTTTGCATATAGGCCACTTTTTTCAGGTTTGAGGTTTTTTACAAGACCAAAAATATTCGTTCTCGGAACGCACGATTTAAAGTCCCTTCCGGAGGACTTGTCCCTTGGATTTTCCAAACATAAAAATTCATCCATCCCGGCCGGGTTCAAACCCGCGACCCACGGGACTAGAGACAAGGAACTTAATCACTTACATCTAACATTGCAAATTGGTAATCAGGACTGTTTATTGTTTACCTACAGCGCGTCGAACACTATCATCTCCCTTTAGTCAAGGTACATCACTGAACTTGATGCCAGAGCCCTCCCCGCGATGCAGTTCTGCAGGCATGATCTATCTCTCCTGTCGGATAAACAAAATTCAATTATGTTCTTCTTGTCAACAAACTGTGAACATTAGTTTACTCTTAACTGAAGTTTATTTATTTTCAGGGTATTGTCCACGACTACAATAAAACAATTTCATGCAAAGCAGCATTAGTGGCACCTGCTTGGCTAATCTGCCATTCTTCCTGTTTCCAAAGGTGAGTCAAGAATTTTTTTCTGAAATTATTTACAATACAGATGTTACATGATCTTATCAACAAACTTTAAGGAACGATAAGTCACACAAGTAGCATTATTTTTTGTTCACGAACATATATACAATGAAGTCTCATTAATGCGAACCCCGATAATCCGAAAGTCCAGTTAATCCGAAATTAAAAAATAGCCTACTTTTAATAAAATAATATACAATATAGAATAAAGATTAGATGTGTACTATTTCTATATATTCTTATGTCACTGAATTCCACCTAAACGACCAGTCCGATTTTTTTTTTACAGTGGTTCCCTGGATGACTTAGATTTGCAATTGGACTCGGTAATTGACGCTACAAACGAGTTATAGGATTTGTTGACGATCTTTTTCACATTTTTTAAAGATTTTTCGCATATCACAAAATTTCATCCCCCACCACACTTATTATTTTCATTAGAAAAAAATAATTATTGACCGTTAAAATCTTCTGAGAAGTTGATGAATAATTGACCTTCTAACAATAATTCACAGCTATGTTTGTGAACCATAGGTGGTGCTTATGTCGAATTCTGTGGTATTTGGTCGTAGAATTGAACAGCGCAGGATCACAGGAAATTGCACTAATTTCTTGATTTTGCTTTGGCCAACAGCAAATGATACGGCGACGAAAGAAAAGAATTATATGTCAAACTCAATGTTAAATGTCACTTAATATATACTGTAGTTTATCGAAAATTCGTTTATCGAAAAAAAGTTTGCTAAACCAGCTAATAGCAGGCGAGTCAACGTTCGGACAGGACAACGTCCGTCGGATCCGCTAGTATATATATATATATATATATATATATATATATATTTTGAAATATGATAGAAGGATATCGCTAGTATAGTGAGCTGGAATATATAAGATCAGACACAGCGTGCATTTCGCAAAGCATGAAAAATGGAGCACAATACGCGAAATTAATTGTACACTTTTACTTAAAGTCAAACTCCAGCTTACATTAATAATGATAGTTTTAAAATCCTTGAACACGCTTTCTTTCATCATCATGCTATCGGAGGAAGAAAGTTTAATCAAACGCCAGTAGGTATACGACTGAACTACGCAGGCCTATATTGTAGAAAGAAACTGAAGTATTTCTGCAAGTAGACTTGATGTTAAGTCTAATTCCAAAATAAAATGATCCTAATACGGTATTTATATAGTAGTACAATAACTCAAGCAACTGAAATGAGATTTCTGAGAAGAGTAGCTGACTGCAAACTTCTAGATAAAAAAAGTGAAGATAGGTCTATTAGAAATGAGCTAAACATTTTAAAACTATGAGATAAAATAAAAGAATCTAGAAAATACTGGAAAGAAAATGTTCAAAGAATGGAAGATGAACGCTTAACAAACATTATACTTAATAACGAACCAAAAGGAGACAGGAATGATGGTAGACCGAAAAAAATACATGGATTCAACTTTTTGAATGAGAATCTGTAAGACCGGATCAAGCCACATGGACTTAATCCGTGAATGATGATGATGATGATGATGATGATGATATCTCAACACCGATTCCGATTGAGGGTCTTTCCACTTTTCAGCGGTTGCCCTTTTACCAGCCGGCTGCTGGCCCTTCACATCCACATGTGTCAATCACAGAGGTAGATGATCAACAGCCAGTGTAGGGGTGACATGTGGTTAGCATGTCGAGTCCCCCAGCCGTTATAGCTGGTTCCTCAACCTGGAGCCGCTACTTATTGTAGCTACCCAATTGCCTCACGATGCTGGGTGGGCACCGGTCCCATACTGGCCGAAATACCATGAGAAAATTTCTTCCCCCATGGAGACTCGAACCAGCGCAAGTCCCGTAGCTCTGCGCCAAGGCTTCCTACCTTAACCGCTCGGCTACGGCGCGGGACATATCTCAACACGAATGATTAATAAGAATCACAAATATCATTCAACACCTGACACATGTTTTTTTTTTTTTTTTTGCGCGAAAGTGCGTCTTGTCGTACTTACCAGCAATGGCGACCATTCTTGAAAGTTCAACTTCCTACATTTCGGGGTTGCCAACCTAAATAACTATACTGTAAATATTACATTTTCACCCACGTGCGGGAAGTAAAACCACTGCCCTCTATGTATACCACGTAAATGTATATACAGAAAATATACAAAAGGTAGTGTTAATATACATTATACGAAACAAATCACTGCATTTTAAATGAATTGAACTTTATTTGAAACAATATAAAAAAATTAATACGCACTTGCGGCCATGTTATCAATAATTGGTGTCACGGCCTCCTGTTGTTTCAACTAATAAGCATTGCCCACACTGTTAACGTTAGTCGATTGTTTATAATGAACACAACTATTCCTACAAAGATGTTATTATTTTACCATTATTTATTATTTTAAAAGCACCATCGCGCAAAAAATAATGTACAACGAACGTTTGTGAAGTGTTTTTCCTCGATTCTGTAAAAACCACTTCCCAACCTTGCATCGTAATATACTATTACTGTCTCGGTGAGCGCGTAGCCAATGCGTCCGGCTGCCCCTACTGGAATACCTGGTTAAAATCTTGGAGTTCCGGAGGGGTATTGCTGGGGCAACGCAGGGAATTTTTCGGGATTTTCTCGGGGTTATCCCATTTTTTCGAATTTCATTCCATCAACACTCCTCTTCTCTCCACCAACGTGTCATTTCATTTCACCTCATCCCATTTTAGGAAAAATAGTTTGGTTTAGCAAAATCCACAGGTGTTTAAAATATGGGGTAGTTATCTAATGGGACACATTCGTGAACTTCCTTATGACTCTATGCCTCTGTATCACCTTAGGCAAAATAGAGCCGTAGGGTGGGTTGTATTTGCTTCTCGTGGTCATGGGTCGAGCACACATAAATGCCGGTATGAGTCATGTGTGTGAATGCCTGACGTGTGTCGAACCAGGAAAACCATAACAGACTACATGTCACCGTTGGGTGGATTTAATCGTATTCAATCCATAAATGCAGAGACTGGTAATACGGTGCGATCAGTACAGCATTGGACAACAGACACACCTGCATGTGTAAGTCTTCGTCATCGCACAGCACAATTTGCTGGTCTGCTGTCCAATGCTATACTGATCACACTGTACAATGAACATAAATTAAATTTGACGTGTTAGGATCTTAAAACCCCAACCCATCTCTACAAATGTAATCTAATCCAGTGATTCAAATTTTGCTCTGGTCTCACAATATACTACAGTATACCGAAACATCGGTTAACCCAAAGCGTTCCTGTCGGCAAATTGAAATTTTCGCACGCCACGTAGAGGTTCCGCTAGATCGCTGCAGCGTTGGGCTTTGGGCTTTTCACTGGCTTGGGACGGACATGAAGTCGCTGAATGTGCTGCTGTCCAATTGCTGTTTTTAAAATATTTGTTAGATATAGCGTTTGGGGGGGAGACGAGTCCCAGCTCTGAAAATATTTATTTTTCCTAAACTACTTTAATAGTCACTTTCAACTTTTTGCGTTTAATATATATATATATATATTTGTTTTATATTGTTCCTATGACCACTGGTTGGTTTTCATACACGATCGGTTATCCGAAAAAATCCCAATTCCCTATTGTTTCGGATAATACGATTCTCTGCTGTGCTAAATGATTCTTCTACTCCAAATTATTTAGCCTCTCGTTTCCAGAATCTATCACCCAATCATAATTTAAACACATGATCACACCATAATCTCGTGTTTAATACACAGCAACATAGGACATCCCATCACTCGTCTTATAATATCTCAATTTTTCTCAACTAGAATTCCTATCACAGGAAATTAGGAGCTTCTGGACGTTGGAATCCTTTTAAAAATATAAATTTACGTTGGCTTTAACTTTGGTTTGAACATTACCTTCACGTGCAATGTACATGTATGCTTGTATTAATTGCTGATTCCCGTTTAATTAATAGAATAGTTTATTCTCCTAGCTGGTATAATTAACGACAGATATTATAAGATCTTTCTTAATTTAACTGATTAATACATAACTTTCCATTACTTTACATTACATTTTTCTGTTCGTTTTCAGTATATTTCAGTATATTTTATTATTATCGCCCTTTGTCTGTTTTTCATTATTACTACTAATTTCAATTATCTCGTAGCTATTATTTTTATCAATAAGCTACACGATTTTATGGGAAACCGGATTTAATAAGAACAGTTAAGTAATGTGCCGATTATGATAGGGAATGAAAGACGGGGATGGAAACCTCTTGTAGAAAAGCAAGAGGAGAAAGCAATTTACAGGTAGCCAAGGATGAGATGGGGAAATAATATTAATCATGATTTGGGTAAAGTTAAATATAAAATGAATAACTGGAAAACTTAGCTCAAGATAAGGCTGCTTGTAAAACTTATCTTCGCGCAAATACGATCCGGGTTCGATAGTTATGTGAGTTAACTACTTTCATTGTTTTCTGTTTTACCAAATTGTAATACATTATTTTATTTAACAATATAATTATTGTAACTGGTGTATTTTCTTGTAGGAAAGCCAGAAGGAAAACGTCCAGTTGGTAGACCAAGAATGAGGGAGAATAACATTAACTATGATTTGAGGGAAGTAGATTATACAGGGAATGATTGGAAAGCATTAGCTCAGGATAGGGATGTATGGAGAGCTTATGCCCGTGCGGCCATGAACCTACGGGTTCAATAGTGCCAGTAAGTAAGTAAGTAAGTAAGGTGTATTTTAATGCAACATCTATTTGTCCTCAATGATTGTAAGAGAAGGCCACACGAGGCTAAACAATTTACTGCTACTATAGAGTACGTAAGATCTGCTCCATGCGGACATGAGTTCTCCATACATCTCTATCCTGATCTAATACTTTCAAATAATTCCCTTTATATTCACATCCATTAAACGTGGGTTAATGTTATTCTCCCGTCTCAATTTTTGTCGAACTATTAGCAGTTTTCCCTCTTGTTTTTCTGAGAAAATGTCCATACCCACATTCATTTCCCATTCGTGCCACAAATGTCGTGCCCATCGCAACTGTTCATATTACATCCCGTTGCTCATAAAAACCATGGGAATCACTGTTAGCAGTTTACTGCATTCAGAGCATGTTCGTCTGTCTTGTGGCAAGTCATTCGCTCAGCCTCTTATTTTAAATAAATAAGTACTTTCAATAAAAGTGAATAATTTATGAACCCGAAATTATTACCAGAAGTAGGGCATATTTATATTCAAACTAATTGTAATTAAAAGAGGAATTCAATAGTAACAAAATTAAAATGATATAACCTACCACAAAATAATTTAATAAGCAACAAATAAAACAGTAGTACCAAGCAATTAGCGCCAGTCATAGACCTGGACCCTTGCTATTGTAGCGAACGAAATTAGTAAACATCATACAATGGATCCGTAAGCCCTTATACAATGGGGAAAAAGTCTGCAGTTTCTTTTGTTAACAGTACTTACAAGAACTGCACTATTATCAACTTGCTATATAAACATGTTAAGCCCAAAAACTTCTTACAAAAGGCTGGGAAGTCACAAACTAGCAATTGGATTTCCCTAGGTAACTTGTGGAAAGAGTTATCCCCAAACTAATTTCAACTAGTACATGTAGCTGACAGCGGGTGACTCCTTTGCGGCGTAAGGTAGATGCCGACAGTAGATAGCCGCGCCCTTAAAGAAAACTCCATTTGGTCAACCCTGAAAATTTTATATGATGAGGCAACTAATTTAAAGGGGGACGAGGCCACAAACTTCTAAGTTTAACACCCACGATAACGCCCTTAATATATATTTTACCAATCGAAATTAGTGTAACATATAAACTGTTTGTAAGACGCTAAGACTTTTGGTGGAAGGGACTAATGCCGGCCCACTCGGGATTAATAAATATTTTTATTTAGCGAAAACTAGAGTTCAGTTCTGTCAGTTCAGCAGTTAGTTAGAGTTCAGTTCTGTCAGTTCAGCAGTTAGTTAGAGTTCAGTTCTGTTAGTTCGACAGTTAGTTAGGCAGTTCAGTAGTCGGTGTTGCGAGCAGAGTCGCGACTGGCGAATGTGCGGTTTTAGGATAAGTCACATCGCTTGGTTGAGTGTTATAACCATTATTAGTTCTGACCCACCAACAGCCTTCTCGTCAAC
This sequence comes from Diploptera punctata, assembly GCA_030220185.1. Classification (NCBI taxonomy): domain Eukaryota; kingdom Metazoa; phylum Arthropoda; class Insecta; order Blattodea; family Blaberidae; genus Diploptera; species Diploptera punctata. The sequence goes on along the minus strand of JASPKZ010009356.1, from coordinate 484,233 downwards.
TCGTCGTCCAATTCGACAAATGTAATTCAAAGCATCAATAAAAGTGGAACATCAATTACAAGACATCACACTGGGCCTACTGTTTTTCCCCAAGTGAACATCCATTCCTCACGGATTCCCGAGATTTAAGTCCATTGTTCTACCGAAACCTGAACCCATCTAGTCCGGAGCACAACTGTCCATGAACCCATATCCTTGGACACCTAATTAAAACCCAAACCCGAGTATAATCCTCCTTTAGTCTTTGGTTAAAAAAAAATTCCTAAACACTTTACAGTTATATACTCGCAACTTTTTTCCGTTTCTCATAAAGTTGCTCCACTAGGCTATATAGTAACTTACTCACTCACTGCCACTATCGAACCCCTAGGTTCATGGCCGCGCGGACATAAGTACTCCATACATCCCTATCGTGAGCTAATGTTTTCCAATTATTCCCTGTATAATCTACTTCCCTCAAATCATTGTTAATTTTATTCTCCCACCTCATTCTTGGTCTACCAACTGGGCATTTTCCCTCTAGTTTTCCTACAAGAAGCTTCCATGCATGTCTTTCATTACCCATACGTGCCACATGCCCTACCCATCGCAGTCTACGAGACTTAACTGTTCTTATTATATCTGGATTCCTATAAAGACCACGTAGTTCATTGTTATATAGTCTTCTCCATTCACCTATCAGTTCATCTCTCTTTGGTCCAAAACTTGTCCTAAGTACTTTATTCTCAAATACTTGTAATCTCATTTCCTCCCTTAAAGTAAGAGTCGATGTTTCGCATCCATATAACTGGCAGAATAATAGTTTTGTATATTTTCGTTTAACTTTTTTTTGAAAGGAGTTAACATAATAACACTAAAGAAATATTAATTTAAATACATTATGCTAATTGTAGGATTTGGATAACTGGAAACGATATTCCGTTTCAAGTGACAGCTGGCGATGACAAAAATCACATTGCAAATGTGGAAGGTATTAATATGCATCCTCTGTACAGCAAGAGAACCCCGTATCTTAGGAACATCGCCGTCATAGCGGTAAGACAAAATTAATTTTCAATTTTTGTAGCCGATTGATAAAAAGAAAAAAATATATATTTTCGCGATGTATGCGTTACTCTTTTATCTCTCTGTTTAATGTTCCTGGGATCGTTTCTAATCAAGATCGATATGATTTTTTGGCTGAAAAATCAGAAGCAATTGGTAGGAATAGGGTTCAAGAGATGACATTGTACTCCCGACGATCTAAAAAATCAGTAGTTTCTATTTATACTCTCAAGATGTAGATTATTGTAACGTTATGCTAACCGACATTAGGACGAACTGCAATGTTTTCATATTGTGTATTGTACTTATATTTAATGTCTGAAAATATGATCACATTTTTACATTTTTAATAGCTCCTTCTCCAAGATAGGAGAAAGTTGCACTGCATAGTTCTCCTTTTACGATTCTTCATACGTTCACTCTACATTATTTAGTGTATGTTTCCAGTGTTTAATATAAGTAATGTCATGAGTGGTTTCCAATTTATCTAGATAATTTGGAAATCAATAGTGACATTTGTTAGGACTATTTAACGAATAAACTTAAGCTGTTTACTTACAAATCATTATTTAAATATCGATCCATCCATTCATAGTAATTCTGCCGAAGACAGGTCCTTCACTGCAATCATAGCATTTTCATGCTATGCTTGCAGCTTTACTAGGGAATTGCAGGTGTGGTAGCTTCCCGTTGCTTTTCACACCTGTGAAGGATGATGATGATGATGACGACAATGATAAGGATGATGATGATGGCCATATGATTTCGGGGACCGTTTGGGCCGTAAAGTTTTCCTGATATTTGTCTTACAGGTGAGGAAAATTATTTAAATATAGTTATTTTAAAATGTATATATATTTAATGTAAACGGTGATGTTTAAAAACAAATGAGACTTATTTGGTTATGCTTATTTTGTTCATCCACTGCAACTAGATCAAATTATTTATTGCCAAATAGGATCGCGATATTGTAAGAATGCACCCTAGGGGAGAAAAAAATGAAATACATCAAACTCTATATTATAACGAACATTACAGGTTATTAATTATTTTTTTAGGAAACAACTCCGTAAAATCATTATTTAAAAACACAATTATTGAACACACCAATTATCAAATGTGTAGTTCGAAGGAATCTGTTCATTATTTGCTACATTCAACGTATTTGTTCGAGAGTCAGTCACTGAAAAATAATGCTCTGACATGTTCAGAATATTAAAAATTAGGAGCTTTCTTTATTATGATAAACATAAGTAGATAAATATTAAGGTGAAACACGACTGTGATTGATTGTGAAACAAAATTAATTGAAACGTGATTGGCCAATTGACTCTCGTTTGGGGCATGAATTAAATAGTCCTCAAAAATTAATTTCAACGCACGACCACATCATGAATATAGGTACCTCAACATAATATATCTCATTAGTCCGCATCACAAACTACTGCAATTTTTCGGTGATTTGTGCGGGTCTTTCAACTCGCAAATCCATTCCGACCAATGCGAGACCACTATGCTCGCCTTGCTATAGAAATGTAAACGTAGCGTCGTTATTACGACGTGCCACAATATACTTTTATGTACAGTTTCTATTTTTTATATTATTATTACAATTATTTCTTGTAATACTATGTAAAGTATTACCTTCTTGGCAATTCAACGCCAGTTAAAAGGAAAGATAGGGGCAATCTCATTTACGAAGTCATAGCAAGAAACTATTTATAACGTAGCCTATATAATTTCCTTAAAAATCTTGCAGAAAATCCAAAAAAAATACATCCATTGATTTTATAAAAACTCAAAAATTGACAGAAAAAATGTGTTGAATTACAGCACAAACCGTAAGAAGAGTTTGTGACGAAGCCCTAAAGTCTATGTAATTTTCACCATCGCTTTCTTCATTCAGAAAGGCATTCAAACGAAAAAGTCCTGTGTTAGAATTGTGACTTCAATAAATATATATTTATTAATTAAATAAAAATAAAACTTAGTTTTATTTGATTTTCATATTTATTAAGAAGGAATCTGTTCGTTAATAAATATGAAAATCAAATAAAACGAAGTTTTATTTTTATTTAATTAATGAATATGGATTTCATCAAGTAAACACCAACTCAATTGATTAAATATATATTATGCTGTATATTCACGAATTTTACGGCAGGGGTGAGCCTCGAAAATCATCTAAATTAAGAAAGAACATGAGAGACGAAATTGGGGTTTCTGAATCAGAGTCAACAACGCTATACAAATATTTAAGAATCTAGGGTTTACACACAGGAGATATAATGGCGGAAAATAAAAATAATGGAAAGAAGAGACATCGCAGTGATAATAGCAAGTTTCTTAAGTAAAGTGCATTACATCACATCTGGCAACAGTAGCCCCATATTTTATTTGGATGAGATATGGGTTAATATAAAACACTCTATGAAGTACATATGGCAGGATTATACAAGGTCAGGAGGGATGAAAATATAAATTGGCAAAACAGGAAGAGTTATTCTATGACATACTGGATCGGACAGGACTGGATATAGGTATTCTTGAAGCAACAAGATTGAATTCAGACCTGTTTAAAGGGTAGTTCGTGAATGATTTCCTGAATTTTATCGAAAAAGGTTCAATAAAAGTAGGCCTACTGGATAATGCCAATTATCATTTATCCCAAGCAACACAAGAAAGACATATATTGGATGAAACATAATATCTCTGTACATCCAACACGTAGGATCGAATCTTTGAACGCAGTAGACCGTAAAAGGCGTCCTCTGCTGAGAAAATTTTATCCTAATACGATTTTGCTTACTCAGAAATCTATTCATGCGATATTAATTGTTGAAATTCGTAAGTTATCTGACGAGGTAACTTAAGATAGAAACTTATCGTGAGAATCCCGAAGGGAACCGATGGTAACCGATGTAGTTTGAAACCTTGCCGCGTACCTTGCTTCTTTATCCAAGATGTCAGACCTTGAAGACTTCGATAATGTTTTCGGTATACGCGGAGAAGAGGAATTTGACAGAGTCTACCAAAGAATTCAACTGGAAGAACAGGAGAATCGGCGTAATATTGCGCGACGCAGACGTCGTTGTATACGGTATTATTTGCGGGACGCAGGCGTACATGCGTTCCTCTATAGCAGACGAAAATAACGGAAGTGGTTTTATCGCTGAGAATTCTGGGTAATTTCTTGTCAATATTACGAAAACGACGACTTTCATGCATGACCAGTTAGTGAGTAGCTAATTCGATCTTTGCACGTGCTCTCGGTGAGTCAGCTCACCAGTGATTGGAAGTAATTTGAGTAGAGACTAATGTATTTGCATGCGGCCCGTAGGCCTACAGTAGCACATCTGCCGAGTCAATCAATTTAAATCATCTCATAAAGAATATAAAGTAGATACCATTTCAAATGAGCATGGCCAGGGGGTGATCAGATTAGCCCTTTACCACTGACATTACAACCTTATTCAGTTGGTATGGACGCAAGTTAAAATGTATGTTGCTGAAAAATAACATTCAGACCACAGAGTACGTTAGGATACTGTTGAATGAAGTCATTGAATGCGACTCTTGGTGACTGAAATAAGTGTGTGCAAAATGCGGTGAAATTTCAAGAGGATGACTTCGTGAAAGAGTGCAATAAGAATAATTGAACGGATTGTTATAAACCTTAGGAACAGAGATAGTGAAAGTTCTGTATATGAAGAAGATGAGGAGGAAGCGGGAAGTAAATAAACTTCATGGTCTTTTCAATGACATCCTTTAAATAGGCCTACTAAAATAATTACGTAATTCATAATATTACTCATTGAATAATTTAAAAAATCACCTAATTTCATGATTGTTATTCAGTTCCATGCACGCGATAAGTAGTATTGCTCTAAGGAATATAGGCTTATTTTCTTTCATCTTTGACGTCGTAAGAGCGAATGTCTTGTTTACAGATGTAATATGCAGTACTGACTGTATAATTCTGACTTGAATTTGATTTAAACTTCCAACTTCTCCTCATACCATACAACTTATCGCTGGATTCAATGTGGCAACTAGGCAGTGACCTTGATCTGATTAATGAAAGTACGTGGATTATAGGTTGTCTCTTATTGTTATATCAGTTTTTAATGTAGGAATGTTGTGTGACTGGTGGAATTTTGAAGGTGTGATTCACTGGGAATTTATTCCAAACGGGCGTGTAGTCAATGCGGATCTTTATTCTCAACAACTGAAACTAACGTCTCTGAACATCATTCTCTTAACATAAATGCCGTAACCGTTAAATATCGATAAAAATCGTTCGATAAATCAATTATAATTGTTCAATGTGCTTCAGTATGATTTTTATGGAACACACAAAAATTGTAAGGGACATAAAAATAAAACTGTTGTGGTACATATCTACTTTGACTTTCAAATTCTAGAAATTCCTTAAATTATTAGGGTCGCGGTTCAAATCCGACCAGACCCCATACTTCACAAAAAACCATGACAAAAATTCACGAATTGGGAGGAATCGAACTGCTACCCCATTCAGCATGAATCCCTTATCTTGCGCCTTGATATATATTTTAAATCATGGTCCACTTAACCAATTTCTTGCGAGAAACTTTAAAAAGTCTGAAACTGTGGAAGTGTTTCTAAACATTGTTTTGCATCAAAAACCAGTGACTTGTATAGTCGCGTCGAGGAATACGATGGTTTAAGACAATAGAATCTAATAGTATCTACTTTGAAAGAGTAGTTTAATTTGTTTTCAAAAAACATTCGAAATAAAATAACAAAAAATAATATCTATGAGACAGTACGTATAATAGTAATACCTCTCTTGATTCGAAACCAGGAAAAGTAATTTGTATTCTTGTAAATATAAAGTAATGTATAATATTTCAAGAAACCTTTGTGGGACGCAATTGTAGGCCTAATACTTTCTGTACTTACTGGTAGCTACAAGTGAATGCGCTCGTAACGTACCACCTTAATGTATTGGAATAGGGCACTTGTTAAGTGATAATGGGCTACTTCTCCGATTTAAATAAAACAATTATATTAATAGTAATAATAACAACAATAATTATTAGTTATTATTATTGTTGTTATTTTATCATCATCATCATAGTACATTCACGAATTTAGGCCATTTGTTGACCTGTTTCGGCCTCAAGAGAAACACCATCCAGAAGTCTTTTGAGTGGACGTCCTGGTCTTCTTCTTCCTGCAGGTTGATATCTTAACATTAGTTTGGGTATTCTGAGATCTTCCATTCGATGAACATGTTGTATCCATCTTGACTTATAATCAGAAATTTTGTTTTCTAAAGATTCCATGTGTAATTCTTCTAAGATGTCTTCATTTTTTTTGTGATCTAATAGTGTGTATCCTGCAGTCCTCCGAAGATATCTCATTTCAGCAGATCTAAGTCTCTGTATATCCTTCTGTTTCAACGTCCATACTTCGCTACCATACAAAAGAGTTGGAAGAGCCAGTGTTTTATACACTTTCAGTCTTGAATGCTTTTGGACTAACTGTGCTTGAAGATAGAATTTATTAACCCTAAAATTCTTAAAAATTTAGATATTTTTGCATTTACATCTTTTTCTTCTTCATATGAGATATTGCATCCTAGATATGTAAAATTATTCACCTGCTCCAAATTTTATTGTCCAGTACAATTTTACTTCTGGCAGGATCTACACCTTGAAATGCCATAATTTTTGTTTTTTCTGTAGAGATATCTTTAATCCATATTCTTCTGTAATTTTGTTAAGTTCATACAGACCTTTCTGTAGATTATCTTCGGAATTTGCTATTATTATTTGGTCATCTGCAAACAATAGGGTGTTTAATTTTCTATTTTCTGATATTCTTATTCCAAATTTATATGTTTTGTTCCAGCAACATATTACTTCATTGATATAAATTGCAAAGAGTGTTGGGGATAGGGGGCAGCCTTGTCTCACACCACGATTTATAATTCCTTCTTCAGAAAATCTGTTATTTAATTTAATCTTCATGGTGTTGTCTTTGTAAATATTTTGTATGTTCTGCCGAAGTAAATTTGGTATATTTCTGTCTTCCAATATATTTAAGAGTTTTGATCTCTTGACTGTGTCGAATGCTTTTTCAAAATCTATGAAAGCAAAATGTGTTTCTAAGTTGAATTCTCTTCTTTTTTCAAGCAATAGTTTAACAGAAAATGCTGAATCAATACAAGATCGTCCTTTCCTAAATCCATTTTGACATTCCATAAGGAATTTTTCACTGAAACTTTTCAATTTTCCATTTAAAATGTCTGCATAAATTTTGTAGCATGTGTTTAACAAACTGATTCCCCTATAGTTGTCCATTTTTCTCTTGTCTCCTTTCTTGAACAGGGGTATAACAATGCTTGTCTTCCATTCTTGTGGTATATCTGCATTTTATTAAAGAAGGACAACAGTCTTTCATGGAACTGTTTGCCTGCATATTTGTACAATTCAGAATTCAAGCCATCTGTGCCAGTTGCCTTCCCATTTTTTAATTTCTTTAAACTCTTTCTTTAAATTTCTTTGTTATTTTATTGTTATTATTATTATTATTATTATTATTATTATTATTATTATTATTATTATTATTATTATTATTATTATTATTATTATTATTATTATTATTATTAATGAAAAACTAATTTTTGGATCACACTAACATTGCCAAGGGACAAAAAATAAAATGTTTGTGACAGACATCTACTTTAGCTTCTAAATTCTAGATATAAATTGAGGACCTATTCTTTCCTACTCGGTTGACGTGTAAACCACATTGTTGCAAATTCACGCTAGAAGCATTTTTCTCAGATTACGAATCTGGCCTTAGGGTCAAAATTTTCTAATCATACATGCTGTGACATACTCTTCCCGTCAAATAGTGTTGGCTAACAAATCTCAATGAAAAATACTCTCATTGTCAGAATAATGTACTAGCAGAGCATTAATGGAAAAACATTTCATACATTTTGTTTATCGATTTTAAGTAGCATTTGATTGGCTAAATCGAGCTTACGTATAGATAACAATAGCAAAATTGGTATACCGAAGAAGATATGTAATTAATTTAAATTAATTAACGTAAATTAAAAAGAAATGCAGAGCTAAGAGATACAAATAGAATAATTGATTCTGACATTCCATCCTCAGAAATATGGAAAAATCGTATGACAATGGGCCTTAGGAAATGAGTACATCAGACAAATGCGACAGCACTAGTGTCTCCTTTGAGCATATGACGAATACTTTAATAACAGTAAGGAAGGTCACACTATTAGAATATATTTCTCTGTGAATAGGCTACGTGAACGTGCTCTCACACGAGTCAAGTTGTTCTTTTCTTACTTGATGTCTGACAACGTGAATAGAGAATTGCGGGAATTTGAATCTAAACCATAGGTGTAGACTACATCAGCATTATTCTTACTAATAAAATCTTCGACATTATCTTGTCAATTTTGAACCATAATATATTTAATGCGAAGAACATGAAAAATGGGGACTTTATATAAACATTGAGAAAACTAAATATATGTGTATAGGAGAAGAAATGGAAAATATAAATTTCAACAATGTAAAAGAACTAAAACCTAGTATTAAATGTACTTATTTAGGAACAAAATTAAACCATTCAGACGATAACACAGTGAAAATTAAAAATAGAATCGCACAAACAAAACAAGCAATAAATGCTTTAAACTCTGTTTGGTGGAGCAAAAATATAAAAAAAAATACAAATATACAAATATATCAAAGCATTTTAACATATGGTGCTGAAGTATGGCAATTCCTACCAGGGAAATGAAAAGAATTTTAAGTATAGAAATGGATGTTTTAAGAAGATCAGCTGGAAAATCTAGAATGGACAGAATACGAAATAAAGAAATAAGGGAAATTTTGGGTGTACAAGAGGAGCCGGACATCATAGACATTATAGAAAAGAAAAGATAACAGTGGTATGGCCATGTCAAAAGAATGCCAGAGCAAAGATTGCCTAAAATTGTTATGGAATGGATCCCAATAGAAAGGAGGAAGAGAGGATAGAAGGGGTACAAGCAGCTATGAATATCATAGGATTGGAGGATGGTCAATGGATGGACAGAGAGGAATGGCGTTTGGTTTCCGGAAGACGGCGGCTGCGATGATACCGGATGATGATGATGATATTTAATGCGTCTATTGTGACTGCAACATACCCTTCCATATGGAAGAAAACTGATGTACGTCCTATCCCCAAAGTAAACACACCCTCTTCTCAAAACTTCCCGACTATCTAAATGACCACGGACGTTTTGACATTATCAATCAGGATTCCGGGCTGATTACAATCTCAGAAGATTGATTGGAGGTATGATGAAGATTAAAATCTTAATTAACCACAATAATGTTTCCTTTGTCCCGCGCTGTAGACGAGCGGTTTAAGGCATGATCCTTTGTGCAGAGCTACCAGACTTGCGCTGGTTCGAATCCTCTTGGGGGAAGAAATTTCATCATGGAATTTCGGCCAGAATGAGAGAGATGCTCATTGTGCTTCTACAGTCAGATTCAACCCAGGAAGTTACTGTGTGTTTGAAATAGGGAACTGGGTTGCCATGTTAATGGTATTTTCTTGAGAGAAGTCCTTAAATAAAACTGAAGTATGCAACACAGCAGGTACAGAGTTGTAACTTGTAACCGTCCAAGCCACCCCATCCTTAAAAAAAAAAAAACAGTTACCACTTCTCACTGAGCTCGTGCGGACCTATATTATCCTGTGTGAAAGTGTCAAGTCTCATATTTACTATGAAACTAGTCTGCATGCCGTAAAAAAGCTATGTTATTTAAATATATAGTACGTAGATTTGGAGAAAGTACTACTTACCTTGCCCCTCTACCCTAGAAAAACAAATACCGTTATTATGAGTTTGGCAACATCTACCCCTGTATGTAGGGGGACACTGGCATAGCCCGTAAGGTCTGTAGTAACTTCCTGGGTTGAATTAGAGTGTAAGTAGCTAAAATAAGTAACACCTCCAGGTTAAGAAAAATAGCTGTAACATCTAAGAACTGGACATGCTTGATTACATATCACTCCCATACTGCTTATATGATCGTACAACCATGCGATGAACACAAGTGGATATGAGGCCAGTAGTTGGATAATAGGCCAAGAGTCTTCTAATCGTGTAGCGCTATGGAAACGAGATGGATAGTAAATGTTTTTTCAATGTTGTATGTGAAGTAAATTCTATATTGATGTCGAGGAGTGAGATGAAGCCCCATTTATTAAAGATCTGTGATGTCACTGGAAGACATTAAAACTTCTTGAGAGTATAAACCAAAATTAATTATTTGTTCTTCAGCAACACTGTTTCTTTTAATCTACCTCTGAAGTACGTAGTCTTTATATTTAATTCAAAATCGAAACCTTTTTTTCGGGAATTTCAAAAGCCAATACACTGTCTTCGTATTTCTCATTTTAGCTATTTTTCCAAACTGCAATTTCCTTAGATTTCTCCAAAATTTAATTAACTTCACATTTATTTAATTCTGTGTTTTTCGGAAAAAGTTCTAATTTTTCATCAGCTTCCACATTTCTTCACTTATGTGATTTTCTGAACAAGTGTGAGCAGCTAGTTCAGATTTTTCTATTTATTTATTCGTAAAGTTTTCTTTCATTCTGATTTTCACGTTCTTTTTTAGGTGAACCCCAAATATTTTACATTTCCTATATTTTATCTGACAAATCCCTGACTTTTTCGTTTACTTTCTGATTTTTGTTTATTTTGATTAGTTCACCAAAGCTGAATTTTTTTTTGGTACAATTTTTATGTTGAAAGTATTGAAAATGTTTGGTATGCATTGTGTGTCAAAGGATGAAATATAATTTTTTTCCATGTTATTCTTTTCAGATCGAAGAGTGGTCCTTACGATTTTTTTTTTGTTCTTAGAAACTATTTATTCGTATTAAGTTATGTAGATAGGAAATAACACTATGAGGTTCTTTAATATTGTTTATTTTTTATCATTTCACTCACCTCATACTTCATAATTTATAGCAGACCCAGGGTTTCTTCACGTAATTCGTGACATTGTCAATGCTGCGTCATGTTCACAACTGACGTCCAACGGCCTTCTATCCTGCAGACTGACCTCCGCGCCATCTGGTGGCCGACCGAAGAATTTCCAAATCAGGCCTCTTTCTTTATAACCGGGTATTTCAAAATTCATAGTTGTATTTTCATTCTTGCATATGTAAATTTTTTCCCAAATTGTGAGTTCCTTCGGTTTTTTCCAATTGTTTAAGTAATTTTGTTTTGGTTTTTCTATTCTATGTTTTTCTGACCAGGCATGTGCAGCTATTGCAGATTTTTCGGTTTCTTCTTTCTCCATTTTTAAACATTTCTGAGGTGTTCTTTTAATCTTGTATTTAGATTCCTTTTTGTTTTTCCTATGTATATCTTTTCACAATCTTTACAATTAATTTGATAAATTCCCGATTTTTTGCAGTCTTCAATTTTTTCATTTTTGTTGGTTTTTATTAAATTACCTAAGCTATAATCATTTTTCGGTGCTAATTTAATGTTGAATTTGTTGAAAATTTTTTGAAACTTGTCAAATACGAAAGGATGGTATGTGAACTTCTTGAATTTTTTGCCTATATTTTTATCTGTCTGAAGAGTACTTTCATTGATGACTTTTTGTTCTTTGAATTTATTTATTTTCTTGTGTATCATTTTCTTGTGAAAACCATTATCCTTAGCAATTTGTATGATGTGTTCTTTCTCTTTATTGTAATTTTCTTTGCTCATGGGGACATTCACAAGTCTGTGTGTTAAACTATTAAATACTGCCTGTTTGTGTGAAAAATGGTTAAATCCAGTAGCTTTTATATAATTGTCGATGTGAGTTTCTTTTCTGTAGATTCCAAATTCTATTTTCTTTTTTTCTTCTTTCCTAATCAATTTAAGGTCTAAAAATGGTATTTCATGATTATTTTCTATTTCCATTGTAAATTTGATTGTTTTATTTTGAATAACAGTTTAAATATTCAAAATAAAACAATCAAATTTACAATGGAAATAGAAAATAATCATGAAATACCATTTTTAGACCTTAAATTGATTAGGAAAGAAGAAAAAAAGAAAATAGAATTTGGAATCTACAGAAAAGAAACTCACATCGACAATTATATAAAAGCTACTGGATTTAACCATTTTTCACACAAACAGGCAGTATTTAATAGTTTAACACACAGACTTGTGAATGTCCCCATGAGCAAAGAAAATTACAATAAAGAGAAAGAACACATCATACAAATTGCTAAGGATAATGGTTTTCACAAGAAAATGATACACAAGAAAATAAATAAATTCAAAGAACAAAAAGTCATCAATGAAAGTACTCTTCAGACAGATAAAAATATAGGCAAAAAAATTCAAGAAGTTCACATACCATCCTTTCGTATTTGACAAGTTTCAAAAAATTTTCAACATTAAATTAGCACCGAAAAATGATTACAGCTTAGGTAATTTAATAAAAACCAACAAAAATGAAAAAATTGAAGACTGCAAAAAATCGGGAATTTATCAAATTAATTGTAAAGATTGTGAAAAGATATACATAGGAAAAACAAAAAGGAATCTAAATACAAGATTAAAAGAACACCTCAGAAATGTAAAAATGGAGAAACCGAAAAATCTGCAATAGCTGCACATGCCTGGTCAGAAAAACATAGAATAGAAACCAAAACAAAATTACTTAAACAATTGGAAAAACCGAAGGAACTCACAATTTGGGAAAAAATTTACATATGCAAGAATGAAAATACAACTATGAATTTTGAAATACCCGGTTATAAAGAAAGAGGCCTGATTTGGAAATTCTTCGGTCGGCCACCAGATGGCGCGGAGGTCAGTCTGCAGGATAGAAGGCCGTTGGACGTCAGTTGTGAACATGACGCAGCATTGACAATGTCACGAATTACGTGAAGAAACCCTGGGTCTGCTATAAATTATGAAGTATGAGGTGAGTGAAATGATAAAAAATAAACAATATTTATTCGTAATTTAATTTATTGATGGTTTAAATAACACTTCAGAGTGTCACTTCCTACCAAATATCTAATTAATAGATCTGATGTCACTTGGGTTTTATTTACGTCTACTCAATCTACAGTTGAAAGGAGCCTAGCTTCCGATTACAAATAAATAGGCTAATATTTAAGAATTACGAAGATTAAGATTAAATTAAAATCCTCCATACCTCACCTCATATCCATTATTGTATTTTAATTTAATCTAATCTTAAATTAAACCTACAACATTTCAATTATGATGATGTTCACCGAAACACGGCCAAGCGAGGGAACGAAATATGAGTTCCGATTTAATCTCTTCATATAATTTTAATTTACAGATAACAAAATCTTTTGAAACAGTAGAAGATATTATATATAGACGTGTGATAGCAAATATCTATCCATGGAAAGAAAAAGTGTGTAGTAAGTATGGAATAAACAGCGAGGTAAGTTACATTAAAATGTTTTAAAACTTCATAAGAGGCTAATATAATTCGTAATATAAAGACCCTCTTTCATCTGCAACAGGCAGTACAATTGGTTAGATTAAACGAAAGGGTTATTCTCTTCTTCTCCTGTCCCTTAATGTTGTTAGGCGTCGGGCTCACTTGGATCCACCCAGTTCCTCCATCAGCTTCTAACCCTGCATATTATTCTCATTTCCACAATTATTTTGCCTCATATTCCTCCCATTCGTTCACTGTATTTTCCCCATTCAACTTTATAATTCCTCATCCGATTCTTTTTTGTATTCGCATTTATTTGACTTGCTTGGATTTTCTTTCCTCTAACATATGGCATACATGCCCAAACCACATCAGTTGCCTCTCTTCATTTACATATTAGTACCCAATCCTGACCAACCTCCTCTTAATCTATCGTTTCTTATTCTATCCCTTCGCGTCGTACCTCCTGTTTTAGACATTTCATTTCTATTGCTGTTATTTTACTACGATGTTTGACCAGAGAGTTAAAAACCACATTTTTCTTTCAGTCGAGTTATTTTAATCATATATATGAAAATCAATATTTGTTGTTTGTTCATATTCTATGCGCGGCCATACTGTTGATCCGATTTTGATGGTTTTTTTTAATGTTCAGATGATTCCCGGGATGAACATAAGCTATAAGATAGTTGTGATATTCAATCCCTTCACCTCTAAAAATCACCCTTTGTAGTGAAAAACGTGAAATAAAATCCCTATTTTGACGCTTAAATGGCTTACGCTGCCTAAACCATAACAAATACAGCACATTAATGTACACAGAATTGAATATCTCAAAAAACTACAAAAAGTCCGCGACAGCACACGTTTATCTTTTACGGATAACTCACAATAATCATTTTAATTTTTAATTGATGCCAAGAAGATCGGGATAAGTCGATTCCCGGACAAGCGTGCTCTGCCATACTGTTCATCCGATTGAGATGGATATTTTTTAAAAATGTTCAGGAGATTCCGGGGATGAACATAGGCTATAACAAGTGATGGTCTACAAATCACCCTTTGCAGTGAAAAACGTGAAATAAAGTCCCTATTTTGAAGCTTAAATGGCTTACGCTGCCTAAACCATAACAAATACACCAAATTAATGTACACAGAATTGAACATCTCAACAAACTCTACAAAAACGTCCGCGGCAGCATATGTTTATCTTCTTCGGATTACTCACAATAACCATATTGTCTCTCATTGATTCCAAGAATAACGGGATAAGCAGATTCCCGAACAGTGCACCGCTGGTCGTAAAAACGTATTAGCATTTATTTATGAGTAGCAGCGCATGCCGGGAATTAGCTAGTGATTTAATAAAAAAAGTTAGTGTCCCAGTGGGGAAAGCAGTTTTATCGCGGAATTACTATCAGTATGGATTAGTGTCCTTCCAGCACCATGAGGAATTTTGTAGCCACAATAAGTAGCGGTTTGATAGGAAACGACTACAATGGTACAGGCATGTACGTAGAATGTGAGAAGGAAGAATACCCATGATTATACAAGAATGGGAAATTGAGAGGAGGAAGAGGACGACCTGCTACTACCTGTACACAGAATGTGCATATGCCAATGGAAAAATTTGGTGTAGTGGAGGATGATGTGCAAGATTATAGAGACAAATGCTTTAATATCATAAATAGTAAAGAGTTCTGAAAAGTAATTTTTAACTTAATGTAATTTAGATGTCAATATTGTAACCTTGTGCCGTGGTGACGTGAAATGTACTGCCGTGACGTAATATTTTATTCTCTGTGATGGTGACAGACTATATTCGGTGCTCTTTTCCTCTCCTTTCTTATCTCCTCCTCCTTCCCCTCCTTATGTCATAGGCGCGATTAGATATGCGCCGAGGCTGATGTCCGGGACGCGAAGTCATGATTCACTAACAGTCGCAAGTAAAGTTTGGTTCCAGGAAGGTCGCCGGGGATCCAGGCAAGATCTCTGGCCGAAGACTGTTCACTTTTGAGTTTAAAAAGAAGCTGTTAAGAAGACATTATTATTTGAGGATGAATTAAAACTTTAAGTCTAATAGTGGAAGCATGTAAACGTTTGTTATTGTTCAAAAACTATATCGCCGACTGTTCATTATTATTTTTCTGCTTATATTGAATTATTTAAATACGACAGTTAACTTTGCTTACTATTTTTAATTATATAGATTTTAGTTAAATTTGTCTATTTGTTGCGATTTGCTTAGCTGTGTCAACATATACTTGAACCTGAGATTTGGGTGATGTAGAGCATGTTTTTTTTTCCTTTCATGATCAGTCATTCATATCAAAAGTAAAGTTAAAGAGATTAGTAGTAACTCGAAGTATTAATGTTGAATGATATTGCACAAGTGGTCCATTACCAGAAAAATTAAATTTGTCTGTATTTTGGGCCCGGCTACAGGCTCTGCTTAGAAGCTTGCATGATACAAGTTAGTTATGAATTTAAGGATAGGTTTCGTGATAGAGAAATAACGATAGGAGCTCTGCAATTTGAAATTGTGCGGTGCAACCTATTTTATATTTTGTTACTGTTCGACTGGAGACAAATCTCTGTATTCAGAATTCCCATTAAAAATGTAATTAGCGGCTCCAAGTTGAGAAAACCAGCTAAAACGGCTGGAAGATCTGATATGTTGACTACATGTACCTCTATACTGGTTAAATGATCGTTTATCTCTGTAAATTGCTCATGTGGATGTGAGGCCGGCAGCCACTTGGTAAGTCAAGGCTCTTCTAGGCCTGTAGGGCCATGGGGTAGTATTAAATAAAATTATGTGCTAGTGAAACGATTGAAATTTTAATTATACGAAATCGTTACGAAATTCCGGTCTCAACGTAAACATCTCAACTAATTTGTAAAATCTCATTTTCAATCCCGTAACATAAGTAAATAATAAAGAAACTAACAGGAATGAGGCGCAGAAAGAAATTAAGCAAATATTAGACACTGGAAATGCATATATTATGCATTACAATGACTCTTTTCATCCCAAACTCTGAAAAAAAATGTTTAAACTAAAATTATGTAAAATGGTAATTTCTTCTGTTACACTGCTCATAAATGTACGCGAAACATGGCATCTTACTTTAAGAGAGAGAGAAAACATTAAGAGCATTTGAGAATAAAGTCCTTAGGGAAAATGCTCGATCAAAGAGAGACGAACAGATAGATAAATGGTGAAAACTACATAACAGTTGGCTACGTGATATTTGTGGAAAAGCAGAAATAATAAGATGTTACGTCTCATAGACTGCGAGTGTCCAGGACGAATGGAACGAATGGGGAATGGAAGAAGAGCATAGACATTTCTTATAGGAAAGCCAGAGAGAAATTGTCCATTAGAGGACAAGAATGGTGTGGGAGAATAATATTAAACATTGTATGTGGGAAGTATATTATACAGGGAATTATAAAAAAAAATTATCTGAGGTTATGTAATGAGGGTCTTATATCTTTTCGGCTAAGGACCGGATTCGATAGTGCCAGTGAATTATATATTTTGTAAATGTATTTATCTTTCTTTCCTTCGACTTTTCCGAAAACGACTTGATGTCATTCAGCTACGACAGGTTCTATTATATTTAAACTGAGAAGACAAACTTCCTACCACTTTGATCTGAAAGATTCATTTCGCTTTTCCCATCTATGGAATGAAAGGAATAACATCTGCTCTACGGAGTCATGTAGTTCATTACCTTTCTAGTTTCGATACACATCAAGCGTTCACACATGACTCGTACAGTCATTTTAATTGGGCTAGGTCCAGGGCCTCCAGGAGGTTCTACAACCTTCCCTTGAGCCCTATTCTGCTCTACGTTGACATACTCAGGCTCGGAGTAATGAGGAATATATTATATGGTGTAATGTATTCTATTACCTTCCTTATTTCGACACACATTAAGCGTTCACACATGACTCATACTGTAATTTTATTTGAGCTATGTCCAGGGCCTCCAGGAGATTCTACAACCTTCCCATGAGCACTATAAGTTGGCATACTCAGGCTCGGAGACATGAGAAAGTACTGGGTGGCCCCATTAGATCATCACAATATCTTATTTTAAATGTTTAAACACATATGGTTAACTGAAACAGAATATTTTACCTAACATGAGATGAGATAAAGGGTGGTACGAAATCAACGAATGAAGATGAAATTACATGATGGGGGAGGAAAGAGGAGTAGAGATTGTTGGTGGAATGAAGTTTGGGATATGCGGGAACCCTGAAAAAATGCAGAAAAATCTCTGTGTGGTCTATCATCAATACACCTTCAGAACCGCCAGGATTCGAAACGGGGACCCCAGTCAGGCCAACTGCTCCTGCTAGCCACCCGCCCAATGAGACGGCTACGGCAGATTAAAATACTTTATATTCTTAAGTGATCCGTTGGACGATTGAAGAAGCGACTGAAATCAAATACCTAGAAATAATAATTACAAATAGGAATGAGATGTACAAAGAATTAAACATCGACGACTATGCATTAAAGGGACTCTTGTCGTCCCAACTCCTTTCAACAAACGTTAAATTGAAAATATATAAAACTATTATTCTACCAGATATATTATATGGATGCTAAACATGGATTCTTACTTTAAGATAAGAAAGGAGATTACGAGTATTTGAGAATAAAGTACTTAGGAAAATGTTTGGATCAAAGAGAGATGAACAGACAGGTGAAAGAAGAAGACTACTTAACAGTGAACTACGTGGTCTTTATAGGAAGTCAGATATAATAAGAGCAGTTAAGTCTCGTAGAGTGCGATGGGCAGGACATATAGCACGAATAGGGAATGAAATAGGTGCATTGAAACTACTTGTAGGAAAACCAGAGGGAAAACGTCTAGTTGGTGGACCAAGAATGATGTGGAAGAATAATATTAACCACAATTTGAGGGAAATAGATTATACAGGGAATGATTGGAAAACATTAGCTCAGGATAAGGATGTACAGAAAGCTTACATCCACGCGACCATGAACCTACGGATTCGATAGTGTCACTGAGTTAGTTAATTAGAACGCTTCTCAATGCGATATTTTTTAAAATAATATAAATAACATGTTTTCATGAGTGAAAGTACTTGTGCCTGTCTTGCCGTACATGTGTATTAATAAAGTGTTGTACTTTACTACAATTATCCCTCTGAGTGCTATAATTTACGCACAAAAGCCGCGGTAAAGTCTCTAGCGTTAATCATCTACCTGCTTCACACAACTTCGTCGCATTTAAAATAAATCTCTTTGCTTGCATAGCACAGATAAGGTTTTCAAGAATTTGTCCGGCGAATCTAGTGCAAATTACAGTCTACAGTAATTTGGAGAAAAAACACAAATTATATCACAAATACAAAATTTAATTTTTTCCCTGGGTTTATATTTTATTACATGAATAGGTCTAATTAAATCCTGTTGAATTTAAATACTTACTTAATACTTAATATAAGCTTTCCACTTTACAGCAGGTTGCCCTTGATTCCTGCTTTCCAGAGATTCCTATCTTCCCATTGTCCTTCTTCCATACCCCTCTTCATCGTGGCATCATATATTGCCTCATATCATGTTCTTCTACTTCTCCCCCTCTTCCTTCTGCCTGGTACCATCCAATCTAACACATGTTTAGGCCACTGGTTTTCCGACATCCGTTGTACATGTCCATACCACTGCAAAGCTCTCTTTGTTATCCTATCGATAACAGTTTCTTGTGCATCCATTTCCTGTCTGATATATGTATTTCGAATATGTTGTAGCCTAGATATTCTCATATTTCTCCGTTATCCATTCATTTCTGTCGCCAAGATTCTTTTCTACATCCTTTCATTTATTGTCCAACTTTCTGATCCATATGTAAGTATACTTTCCTTTATTGTCTGTATAATCTCTTTTTTTTGTGGTCAAATTTCTATTCCATAAAAGACCATTCAGGGATCTAATCGTCTTCCTATCACAATTTACTCTGTTAATAATATCTATTTCACAAGTACCAGATTTATATATTATAGATCAAAGATATTTAAATTCTTCAACACATTTAATTATCATATTATTTATTTGTAGGTCTTCTGAATTTAAATAAGAACCCAATTTCCTCCGTCACGTACCAATTTTTACAAAATATGACAATTAATAAGATATACTCTTCTACTTGGGTTCTATCAAATATAGGCCTATGGTAGTATTAACTATAAATAACATTATTATAAGTAATGCCACGAGTGATTTCCAAATTATCGATAAATTCACGACTCACGATGTGAGGAGTGAATTTTATCTAGAGAATTTGGAAATCAAGAGTGGCATTTGTTAGGACTATTTAATCATTGTTTAACTATAGTTATTTTAAAATATTTATATATTTAATGCGATGTTTGAAAACAAATGAGAAATCTGAGGTTATGTTCATTCACTGCTGCTTGATCATATTATTTATTGCCAAATAAGATCGCAATATTGTAAGAGTGCACCCAAGTGGAGAAATAATGAAACACATCAAACTATATATCATAATCAACATTACGGGTTATTCATTTATTTTTTTAGTAAACAACTAGTAAAATCAAGGAATATTTTCACTATTTGCTATATTCAATGTATTTGTGGGAGAAAAATAATGTTTTGACCTGTTCAGAACATTAAAAAGGAGGAGCTTTCTTTATCACAAAAGCAGAGTTGATAAAGATAAATCGATAAAGAGCGAGGTGAAACACGACTATCATTGGTTGTAAAACAACATTCATTGAAACGTGATTGGTCATTGACTAGCATTTGTGGCATGAGTTAAATAGTCCGTAGTACACTTAATCCTAAATTAATATTTGATCACTCTTCTTAATTGAATAGTTGCCCCGAAAACAGATCTAACCCATAAACGTCTACTCTTGACTTGACTAAATTCTATCACCATTTTGTTACATATAGATCACTATTCATTTGAATGCCGACTTTTAAAAATAAATAAAACAGGTCTGAAAGAATAAATCCCCGATCCATTAGGGAATGTGGTTGTGTGTCTGAGCTGGTAACCCGACCACGTAAAAAAATTCCAAACTCATCTCTCTCACAGTGTTCAGCCGGACGGATATAATGGACGACGACTTATGAAAATAATTTGCAGAACTCTTTACATCAATTAAATCAGTTATGCCAACAATATAATTTTAAAATATCAAAAGAAAAAAATGAAGATAATGGTATTTTGGGGAAGTGAATATATAAAATAAAAAATCATAATAGACAACAAACCTCTGGAACAAGTAACAATTTTTAATTATTTTGGGTTGTAATTTGACTATAAACACAAAAACTGAAAGAGGCGTAAAAAATATGAAAATGTCAAGAATTCAAATGATATGTGGAACTATACATAGAATATTAAAGAACAAAACAAGAAGAGATAATAGATTGATGTTTTATAAAACATTGGCAGTTCCTGCATTATGTTATGGGAGTGAAACTTGGGTAATGACCAAAAAATTACAAAGTAGAATACAAAGTGTAGAAATGAACTTTCTTAAAAGAATGGATCGGTTAAAGAATAAAGATATAAGAACAGAGTTAAATATATATCCATTGAATGATAAAATTAAAGAATACAGAGAAAAAATAGTTTAGACGTGTAGAAAGATTGAATGTAACAAGCAGCATTTAACTACAAGTCAAGAGGTTCAAGGAATGTAGGAAGGCCGGTGAAAAGATGGACAGAACAACTGTGAGGCGGAACAGGCAATCTGCCTAGCCCGCGAAGTAAAGAAGAAGAAGAAGAAGGTCTGGAAGAGAGCAGTGATAATTTTACATGCATCATGCCGTGACATTCTCCTGATATATCACTAAATCACTGAAAAACTCAACTTTCGAATTTTGTGGGTTAGATCTCTTTTCGGGGCAACTATTCAATTAATCACTAGCATTTAAATATTGGTCCAGTTTTTATCTGCTATTTTCAAATTAATTAAGAGGTCTTCAGATAATTGCATTAAAAATATTATCTATAAAATTGGTTATCGTGAAAATTGGTATGTGATAAGAAAAAAAAAAGAATTGCAGTTTTGAGATCAGCATATAGTATTAGTAAATGATGTATATTTTAGCAGGAAACCTCAGAATCATGCTTATCGGTGTAATTTGAACCAGATGTTGCATTTACTTATTTAGGTAATTTAATTTCTGATATAAATAGTGTCACAGACAAAATAAAATATAAAAATGTGGCAAAATTAATTGAGTTATTGAGCCTTATTTCGGAAAACAAGTGTATCAATAAATATAAAATTAAGATTACATAAAATAACAACAAAGGCAGCTTTTTAATACAGCAGAGAAAACTGGATTTTATACTCGAAGAATAAATCCAGATTACATGCATCCTAAATAAGATTATTTATTTACACCGATCGGTAACTTTCTACTAATTCTTTTTTTTTTTTTTAATGTTTCGATATTAATATATGATCCAATTTCACCCATTCCAGTTTTCATGCTTCTGGTTCCGCACTGGTTAAGTTTCAATTTGAGCACCACTTTAAAAAGCACGTTATATAGTTGATCTGTAGTGTTTATTTGTAGGTAGGTAATATTTTATCTTTGATACATTGTAGTGTTGCTGTTAAGGTAATAAGCTACAAACTGGAGTTCGCTGATTTGATATCGACGATGTCAAGATTTTTAAACCTAATTAACCCTTCTGGAAGCACCATATGGACGTGAGATCGACTCTCTCCAACGGAAATGAGCATAAGAAAGACAACTGGAAAATAAAAACATTTTGTCCAATTCTAACAGGTTGTCTTATGACACTTATATCATTCTCTCCTGGTATTGACGGAATTATAACCCAATTCTGAGGTCGGGGTTCCTCCAAGGAAGAGTTAAGTTACTACAATGATATGACGGGTGATATAGTCGGATTTTTATGCACTAAAAGTTGAAATCAAAACATAGATAGTGCTTATTATTGAAATGTTTGTATGTAGAACGAGAAAAAATACAGTCACAGTTTTGCTTCTCATTACAGTCTTGTCGGCCGCTGTAGTATAGTGGTTATGTTCCTTGCCTCTAGTCCTGACGATCGCAGGCTCAAACCCGGCCGGTGTTGGTGGATTTTTAAGTTGGAAATATCCAATATTTGGGAATAATTATGGATAACATCGAAGGTATAGGCAAAGAGAACATAAAGCATAGAATTGAATTGAGTAGCAAAATAGTATCATCATTAAATTCCATATGGTGGGATAAGCATATTTGGAAAGACACAAAAACAATATTGGTAAAACATTGATGGAACCTGTTGCAATGTATGAAAGTGAGGTATGGACAATCAATAAGTACTACAAGAATAGAATAATAGCTCTAGAAATGGATTATTTACGCAGAGGTGCCAGAAAGTCAAAATTAGAACATGTCACAAATAAGGAAATTAGAAACTTAATGGAAGCAGAAGAAAGCATAATTGAAAGAACTTAGGAGATGGAATTAAAGGGGTTAGGATATATTTTAAGAATGGAAGATGAGCTATGGCCGAAGCAACTATATCAATGGCAATCGACCAGAAAGAAGAAAAGAGGGAGACCAAAGTTAACATGGAAGGAAATCATAAAGACAGTAATGGAAGCAAGAGGGCTAAACATCGAAGATGCCCAAGATCGTAGGCTTTGGAGGTTTGGCACGAGAAGACGGCAGCAGCTGTAAAAACCCGAAGATAGATAGAAAATATCCAAAGGAGAAGTCCTCCGGAAGGGACTTTAAGCAATGGGTCCCGAGTCTGAAAATTTTCAGGCATTCATCCATCCAAATAATACCTTAGTTGCCTACTAAGATGTCTCATTGAGGCGATGTGTTAACCACTGTCACTCTTTGACATCTGTACGTAAATAAGCGTGTTAAATTAGCCTGGTTAAGAAACTTTTGCTAGTGAGTACCCGTGTCCCCTTGCGAGATGTATGGGGTATATAAATTATAGGTCTGCTAGGTTGGAGACTTAACTTTTAGGTGCATAAAAATCCGAGCTCTAATGACGGTAACAAAACACCAGGGAGTCTTCAAACTTAAACTTAACATTAAATCCAGACTATGAACGATCACAGGAATATTTCTCTTTAAGGAAAAATTCCTGTGGTCTGGCCAGGACTCGAATCCGGGACCTCGTCAACTGTAGTGAGAAGCTCTTACTATGACTTAATGACGGTAGTCCTACAGTGAATAAAATAAAACAAACAAACGATGAAAGAATGTAACGAATAATAAAACTACATTAATTTTTCAGGGAAAACAATACAAGAAAAAGGTTAAAGCCAAACCGTTTTCAGTGTGCAACACGCAATTAGGACTGAACGAAAGTCCTATTAAATTTCATGGATTTATTTGCGACGCGTCTAAAGGACACAATGAACAGGTAATACATTTGAAAGCTACAAGGAGTAAACAATCAAAGTTTACTATTACTTTTTTTTTGAAAAGGAATGTAATTTGAAGTTGAAAAACGCTACAAAATTAAGCAAATTAGATAAACTTCTTAAGGTAATTTTCTTATAGGCCTATGTCCTTCTTTTGATATATATCACGTGTTATTCGGCCATGTTAATCAATAATATAAAAAAGTCAAAATACACATAGTTCTAGATAAAAGAATCAAAGTCCGCTAATTATATCTAATATATAAAAATAAATGTGCATTTGTTTGTTTTTTGTTTGTTTGTACTTTATGCGCGGCCATATCGTTGATTCGATTGTGATGGGGCTTTTTGCTAAATGTTCAGGAGATTCCCGAGATGAACATAGGCTATAAGAGAATTGTGATACTCAACTCCTACACCCTTAAAAATCGCCCTTTATAGTGGAAAATGTGAAAAAGTGGCTCTTTGGACGCTTAAATGGCTTACGCTATCTAACGCATAACATATAGGCCTACACAAAATTAATGTACACAGAATTGAATATCTCAAAACGCTCTACAAAAAAGTCCGAACAGCAAATGTTTATCTCTTACGGATAACTCACAATAACGAATTTTGTCTTTTACCTCATTTATGCCAAGAAGATCGAGATAAGTAGTTTCCCGGGCAAAATTGGGTAATCAGTATGGGGAATCTTAAAATAATTACGATATACATTTACAATTTTTTTCATTTCACTTATTCAACTAATCATAAGAAGGACATTAATGTTTGTCTTTCAGCTCATTTGTGCCAAGAAGATCGGGATGAGTAGATACCCGGACAATGCCGGGTATCAGCTAGTATACTATAAATATAAGGATTGATATTTTAGGAAGTAAAACTATGACGTTTTATTTTTAAAAAATCATTAAATAAACCGGATATTAAACTTAATTTCAGCTCATATTTTGTATCTTTTTGTGTCAAACAATTAGATGCCAATTGAAAATGAAGAATTTTCTTGAAACTAGTCCTGGAAAAGATATAAATTATTAGGCGACGTGTAAAATCTTATGCAATTCATGATTGTGATATATAGATATTTACTAAGAAAAAATACAAACAATAATGAAACACAATTGAATTTTTTTTTCATTCAATCAAACTCTTTCATTACCCATTAGAGGTAATATTGAAAATGAGTCTGAGCACTTTGTGAAGAGAATCTCTTTAGGGGCATTGTAGATCATAGAAAAATAGAATTAAATTTGAATATGAAGAGGCAGGCTCAGTGTCTGGGCATTGTACATTCTGTCCACAATAACCTGTGATTACAGGGATTCGTTGTAATTAATATTTAATTTTAGGAAGTGATATTTTGGGGTTATTTTAATTATATTATTTTTAGTCTGCCATCTTACCTCAATATTGATGTTGATTTGTTCTTGAACCTGTTTCAAAACAATTATATTTTATCGTCAGCTTGTCCAGACTGGTTTGATTCATATTGCACAACCTGGATGTTGATGTCAGCTCCATCCTGTGGTTGGCCAATGAACCTCCAAACAAGGTCACGCTCCGTCGACGGAGCTAACCACAGGATGGAGCTGACATCAACATCCAGGTTGTGCAACATAATGCAGCATAAATCAAATGTCTGGACAAGCTGACGATAAAACAGAATTGTTTTGAAACATGTTCAAGAACAAATCAACATTAATATTGAGGTAAGACGATCAGACTAAAAATAATATAATTCGTTGTAATTGTTCGATGGGTTAGAGTTTCTGGAAGAGGTTTTGTCAGCTACAGTTTTACATGTTTCACTTATTTTTATCGGGCATGTCTTTCTGTGTTCTGTACTAAAAAATGAAGACCACGATTTAAAAATATTCTGGGAACACTCAATGATACTGATGGGAGATGGTTTCACATCGCTTCTTCTGATATCCTCATTCCAATCGCTGTCTGTTTCCGTATGATTTTTTTTTGTAAAACCACATCTTGTCATATTCTACATAATCATAGCCTCTGAGAAAAGTCACCTTTACAGATTCAAATTTGATGTACTTATGAACAATAGTATGAATGAGGAGAATAATGTGTTTTCACATAATTGATAAAAAAAATATTTTAAAACGATTTGAAAGAGTCTTGACGAATTCCGTTTTTGTTGTTAGTGAAATAGGCCTATCGATATTACTTTCACGAATTATAGCGAAAAATTCAATTTGAAGTGAAATTGATTTAGCTTGCGAAAAGTGCGAAATTTTAATAATATTCATAAAAATAATAACTTTCAAACGTTTTTCCAGTTTCTGTATGTGACGAGAAAATATGAACTTGAGGAATTCAGAAAATATAGATGTTCTACATTGTAATATGAAAATTAATGTGAATTATTAATTTGTCAGTTATGCATTCTTCATTACATGTATCCAGCCGGTACTTGATGGCACGAATCCATCGCATAGGCTATTTATGCTATAAGTAGCAATGGGGCTGCATTTTAACATGCAGCGTATGTGGGCATTCAAGGTGAGTGCTCACGAGGTTAAAAGAAAGATTATAGGAAAGACAGAAATGAACCCTTCGGCTTGAAATATTCTACTGCCATCAGAATCGAAGAAAACAAGAGGCCAGGCAAGGGAGACTGGACAGGAAAGTAAAAAAAAAAGAAGGATCTGGTACTAGAAAAGGAAGAAATAACAGATCGGTCTATTACTCACCAAGTTGACCAGTGCTAATTGGTGGGTAGTCCATCCCTTTAGTTCATATTGCATACATAATATGTTAACAGCTGCATCACGAGAACGTAGCGTTTGGACGCTAGTTTATTGTCCAGATTGGTTCCTGCTAGCTTTCAATCTGGAATGTATTAGAGGGTCTCCTCCTTGTTAAAAACAATACCTCTTTGAAGCCCTAATTTATCATTTAATAACTTATGTACAATTAATAAATTAATAAAATTTTGGGTATTGTGTTTATTTATTCTGATTCCTAGCAAATTTACAAAATTTACTGAAACTTAGAAAGTATTCTTTACGAAACTCTGAAATAAAATTAAAATGATAGCGCTGATAGTAGGATTTCAAACAAATGCGAAAATTAATAATATTTTCGCGAAATTGAAAAAAAAAAACTTATATGAGAAAATGGTGTCTCTGATAATGGGGTAATTTGTATTTTGGCTGGGACATGAATCACAAAATTTTGAAAATTTGGGATTGATAAATTCAGGTGATCAAGAAGGTCAAATAACTTTGATGCAAATTCATCAGTTCCGTTTCTTTCTACGATCTCACTGTAGGTATATAATTTTACATCTTGGGAAGCGTGAACATTCACATTGAACATCTAAAAGGAACTGTCGTTTGAAACAGACGTCATTTATGCTAATATTTGGCACTGGAAGGTTTTTTCACGTTGTTTACGCATTGTCATTAGAACTATGCATAGATTTAAACTTAGCCTCATGATTTCGTTCGTAGACTACTTCATGTCGTCTTTTAATGTAAAATTAAGAGCCTCTAAATGTTTCAGTTCTTTATCTACTTCATCTGTGCCAATGCCGTGATTAAGGTTATTTGTAAGAATATATATTTTATAGTTTTGAACTCATCATATGCACAGTAAGTACCGGGGGTACCCAAAAACAAAATTGAATTCCGTCTGAAACGTTTTTCGATAAAATTCATATAAAAAAAGATACTCTGGAAATTTTACTGTACAGGCTTCATCTGAGGCAAAATTGTAATGTTAAATTCTTCACGTAGAAAAAATATAGAGGGTTCCCGGAGGCTATGTTGAGAAGGATGGTGTAGAAGAGAACTCGTGATCCAGTACCTTTTAAATAGCCTCAGACTTATTTTTCATTTAGTAGAATGAAAACCTCACCGTGCAAGGCCGGTAGGGAAAATATATATATATATATATCATATTTTGATTTATTACGCCATTCGGACGCATAATATTTTGTAATAAATTGGAATTTCAGTAGTTTCCTTATGTACATGAACTTGGTAGTAGTAGGAGTGGTCCCTGAGATTTCTGTCATCTTTTGGTTTTCGTGGTCTTGTTCATTTCAATGGTTAATTATTAGTAAAAAATTTCACACACAAGTGTGAACTCTTGTATATTTTTATGTGGGATTGCGGATTAGTACCCCTCTGATCTGAAAAACTAAGTTCCCCTTTCTTTTTCTTTTCAATCAAGTTGTAAACACGCTTTTGTGTTAAGCCTAATATGTCTTTGAATGTCTATTGCACATACTTGAACATCAACATTTCTTTGAAGGTAAACAGTACGTCACAGATATTTGTCTTCTGCTCAAACCGCCAACAAGGATGTTTGTTTGTTCACTTACTTCAATCTCCATGCCAGCCTATGTATACTTAACACATATGCCATCTTACATCATTCATAGGAACTAAATCGCCCAAAACATTGACTTACTGTCATTTCTAGGTCATTGGAATTATGTGTTACTACCTTGTCAATGAAAAATTATTTTTTTTTACTTATTACCTTTCCCACTTCAATGCCTCAATTACTAGTAAGAGTTTTTCTCTATTTGTCGAAATTTCAAATTTTTTCTCTACTTCTTTGATTTTTTTTTTCAGTGAAAGTGACATGTGTGTTCAGTCTTCTTTCTTCTACTTGTTTGTTTCTCCACGTGTCTTCTGAATATCTGACTAATTTTTCATTTTGTAAAAGTGCTTTTTCTTGAAGATTTAAGGTGATAGGGTGGTTCTGGGTAACTGTCCTCATAGATTCTGTTGGGGTGGATTTCACGGTCCCTGTTATTATCTTCATAGCGTAATTTTGTATTATTTCCAGTTTTTTCATTATTATTGGTGATGTGATAAGGATTTCTCCGCAGTTTTGTAATACAGGTTTTATGTAATTGTTGTATGTTGTATTTAGGGTTTTTCTAGAACAACCCCATTTCACCCCCGTTAATCTTTTTAGGATTCTCATTCTCTTTAGTGCCTTTTTACTGACTTTTCCACATGGCTTTTCCATGACAAGTGTTACACCTAGCTATATACTGCAATCTATCTGCAGGAGTTGGGAGTTCTAGTTTATATCCATTTTCCTCTCTTTCCAGCCAAGTGAGAAAATTTGATAGACAGTTTACTCAGAGTTAATGTCCATTAGGTTATTCTAAGCCCATCTTTGGAGTGTTTGCAGACATTTTGTAGGTTGTTGTTCAGGCGTTTGTACTGGGTGTCTGTGTGTCTGAAGAACAGATAATAATATCGTCAAAGAACTTTGTTGTCTTAATTGCTGGTGTTTTAATGAGTCAGGCAAATTGTTGGTGTAGATATTGAATAAGGTAGTACTCAGAACTAAACCTTGTGGTAGCCCACAAATGTGTCTGTTTGTATTTTGAGGGCGTGTTGTTATATCTAGTTGTACAATATCTTTGTAATATAAATTGTGATATCCAATGAAGGATTTGAGCTTGTTTACAAAATTGTTGCAATTTCTCTAATAGCTTGCACCTAAATTTAATATATATATATTAACCGAATGTCTGTCTGTCTGTTTGTCCTTTATAGACTCCTAAACCGTTCAACCGATCTTCCTGAAAATTTGTATATGAACGTTTTCAGATGCGGCGAGTGTTTAACCGTTATCTATTATGTTCTTAAATCATTAGGTGTAGTTGTTCACCTGAAATGAAAATTTAAAAATCGTTCCAGCGATAGCAATTTTCGATATGTCACAATAAAACTCGGAATATCCTATTGATATATGTATTATCCATAAATCAGCGAAATCCGACCGTTAGAAGTGGGGGGCTTACCTTAAATTTGAAATTTAAAATTTACTCTAGCAACCGCCATGTTTGGTTCGTCGCACTGTATACCATATAATTAATTAACTCTCAATATTTAATGTATTTAGGCGTAGCAGTGAACGCTGGGTATTAGCTAGTAGGCTATATAAACGAATGTGTGATGTTTGTGACTTCTAAACTTCTCAATCGCTCAACCGATCGTCATGAAAACTTATACATACAAGTTTTCAAGTACGCCGAGTGTTTAGCCGTTTTCCATTATGTTCTAAAACCATTAGGTGTAGGAGTTTACCTGAAACGAAAATTAAAAATCGCTCTAGGTATCGCAAATTTCGATATTTCACAACGAAACTCAAAATCCATCCATAGTAATTCTGCCCGAAGGCAGGTCCTTCAATGCAATCATAGCATTTTCATGTTATGCTTGCAGCTTTAATAATACGAAGACATTTTGGTAAACAGATGAGGACAGAGACAAAACTAAGATTACATAACATCACATCAAAAGCTGCTCTAAAATACGGAAGTGAAATTTGGATTTTAAATAAAAGAAACTCTCATAAACTTCAAGTAAGCCAAATGCGCTTCTTACGACCATTGTTACGAGTTAATAGACTGGATCACCAAAGGAACACTATTATCAGAGGAAAACTTGGAGTAACAAGTTTAAATGAAGATATACAAAGATACCAACAAGAATGGAAAAATCATCTAAGGAGAATGGCAAAAAATAGACTTCCAAAATTGGCATTCCAAAATATCCCAACTGGACATAGGGACCAAGGAAGACCAAAACATCGGTGAAAAGATCAAGACCATCTTCGCTAGGTTTACCGTACAGGCCACATGGCCTAAATCGAATTTGTTCATGTTGTTGATGAATGATGATGCTTGCAGCTTTAATAGGGAATTGTAGGTGTGGTAGTTTCCCGTTGCTTTCCACACCGCTGAAGGCTGATGATGGTGATGATAATGATAATAAGGACGATGATGGCCATATGATTTCGGAGACCGTTTCGGCCTTAAAGTTTTCCTGACATTTGTCTTACAGGTGAGGAAAAACCCCGATGAAAACCTCACCCAGAAAAACTGCCCCGACCGGGGATCGAACCCGGGCCCGCTGTGTGACAAGGCAGCACGCTACCTCGAGACTACAGCGGTGGACAAACTCAATATCCATCCATAGTAATTCTGCCCGAAGGCAGTTCCTTCACTGCAATCATAGCATTTTCATGCCATACTTGCAGCTTTACTAGGGAATTGTGTAGGTGTGGTAGCTTCCCGTTGCTTTCCACACCGGTGAAGGATGATGATGATGATGATGATAAGGATGATGATGATAAAGATGATGGCCATATGATTTCGGGGACCGTTTGGGCCTTAACGTTTTCCTGACATTTGTCTTAAAGGTGAGGAAAAACCCCGATAAAAACCTCACCCAGAAAAACTGCCCCGACCGGGGATCGAACCCGGGCCCGCTGCGTGACAAGGCAGCACGCTACCTCGAGACCACAGCGGTGGACAAAACTCAATATATGCTATTAAAATAAACCGAGGTAGGTAGGTAGGTATTCAAAACTCGGCTGAATCCGACGATTAGAAGTGGGGATTTACCTGATATCCGAAAATTAGAATTGACTCTAGCAACCCACTATGTTTGGTTCGTCGCAATGTATAACTTTGTGTATACAGGTTTTCAGGTACGGCGAGTGTTTAGCTGCTATTATGTTATAAAAACATTAGATATAGGGGTGTACTTCAAACGAAAATGTAAAAATCCTGCATCATTTATTTAGGCGTAGCAGCGCACGCCAGGCATTATCTAATTATTAATAAAATCCAAACTGACTAACAATTAAAAATATCAGACTCTCCAGATGTAACACAACTATTTAAAATCTATGTGGATTGTTTCTCTGATTATTTTTCCCTGGACACTTTTTTTCTATGCTGATTTTTATAGAATGAATAAATGTGTTTGTTTTTTCCTGCATGGTTGTGTTGGAATGTAGTCTATTACTACATATCTGCAATCCATTGGCACCAATATCTCAAATATCACCAAAAGTGGACTTCGATTGTTTTTTCCTCTCTACGTTTCATGTGTTTTCAGTTGTTTTTATCTCTGTTATATTACAACTCCGTTCACTTAATTTGGTCTTTAGCAGGAATGAAAATGCCGATGGATATGTCCTGGTTGAGACATATAAATGCACAATAATAATCCATCCTCCATCTTATAGCTCTTACAGCCCAAGTCGGGCCTTTGCGTCTCTTTTTGAGATTTCTTGATCAATTATCTGTCATAGTTACCCTTATTTCCATTACAGATGTCATGAGCGACATTGCTCAGCGGACTCTTATCAGGCTTGAGATTCTTTCACGAGCCTAGACAACTTCCGATTAGCTTCAAAATATTTCCTGGAGGACATGTCCATTGGATTTTCCCATTCTAAAAAATCCATCTATCCCGGCCGGGATTGAACTTGCGACCTTCGGGACTAGGGGCAAGGAATATAACCACTAGATCACCGAACAACAACAACAATAATAATAATAATAATAATAATAATAATAATAATAACTGAAAAATAAAATACACAGCCGGTGCCAGATTGAACAAATCGTAGACGACTATCGCTGAAATATTGTCCAGTTGACATTGTCAGATCTGATGTGTAGGCCTAACTGTTCAAAAATTGTTTAAAGTTTATGTTTGTAAGCTACAGAATGTAGAAGATCATTCTACCAATACATTTTTACTCAATAAATACAATTAAATAATTGATATTATCGCTTTATCACCACATTTCTGGCATTCTCTTCTGGCATTGGGGGAATTGCAACCCAGTCCTAAGGTCGGGTCTCCTCGAAGGTAGAGTTAAGTTATTCCGATGATATCATGGGTGATAAATAGAGCCCGAATTTTTATGCGCTAAAAACTAAAATAAAAAAACAGATAATGTTTATTATTAAACTATGTAGAACCAAGAAAAAATACTGTTACAATTCTTGTTTCTCATTACAGGCCTGTCTGCCCCGAGGTCTAGTTATGCACCTTGCCTTTAGTCCTGAGGGTCGCGGGTTCAGAACCGGGCGAAATCGATGTATTTCTAGGATGGAATAATCTTAGGGAGAGATTTTAAACCGTAGATCTCGAGTCTGAAGACTTTCAGGCTTCTAAAAGAACCGCAAGCCTGAATAAAAAGGATCTGTGCAAAATAACCGGTCTTCATCCATCCAAATAATAACTTAGTTGCCTACTAGGTGTCTCATTCAGGCGATGTGCTAACCACATTTCACTCATTTGCCTCTGTAGGTAAATATGCGTAAATAAATTAGTTTGGTTAAGAAACTCCCGCTAGGGAGACCCTTGTCCCCACGAGGTCTGAATAGGGTATATACTTAGAAAGTAATAGTATGAGGTATTATTTAATAATAATCAGTAAATGAATATTTTTTTTACACCTGAACTCATACTATGGACTAACTTCGAGGAACTTTTATTCATTGTCCACTACCATCTGACGCTCAGTCAGATCTCAATTGACAATGGGGAACAATTCCTTGAGAACTGTTAATGCCGTTATGAGCATACACAGGCTTAATATAATGTTTTGAGAATATTCGTAATATAAAATTCAATTTAAAGAAATTGAGTTTTACTAATACCGAGCTAAGTTCCAGTTGTACTGTAAACAATCTTGCATAAAATATTATTCCGCCGACTCCGTATATTGGAGAAAACGTGGTACTACTTTTAACCGCCATATGACTGAACTGTGTACGATAGAAACATTGTTTATAGGCAAGACCGTAATTTACGGGAAATAAGTCTGAATACAACATAAGATGGTACCAAATAATTAGGAACTTTCTCCATTTCTTTTTTATGACTTAAATTATATATGGACCTACTTAATTAGACATTTACCCTTTTTCATGATGTGAATAGATAACTTTCATTTACCGATACAATTTCATTAATAGAAGAATTTATGTTCCATGCTGTCTCATCTCTAAATTCTATTTTATTTTCACCATATCCTCGATGGTTAATGTGGGGTATTTTTCAGTGAACTGTTTGAAAATATTCAAAATAATTTGTTTCCCTCTGATTTCATGCTCTTTGTTTTCCATTATTTAAGAAATTCCACAGACATTTTGTCATTTTAAATAATTGAAATTCTAACGTATTCTGCATTGCGCATACGTAAAATAAAACAATGCATAATTAATGTATTGAAATTGTAATTATATATTTTAAGATTATCCCATGTAACTTATATAGACATGTGCCAGATAATATACATTTTTATTTTTATTACTTTTATTTCCTTTATTTCGAGTGGTAGAGAGAAAACTACATTTTCTTACATGTTTAAAGGTAAAACCATTATTCGACCACTGAAAATACACATATGCATATGGTTTGTTTACATTACAACTGGAACTTAAATGGAAGAGACATAGTCAAGCAGCGAACATTCAATAACTCACGATTTTCATTTCGGGTTAATATTTTATCATGAGGTTATATCTTATATCGCTGTATTATTCGACTGTATTCAGCAACGAAATACTGATTATAGTCCTGGAAAGGATACAAAATGTTTCTCAATGTCAAAAGGCATCTGCTCTCAGTCACATGCCAGTTGACAATGAAAGGAAAAGTTCCTTGAAACTAGTCCTGGACATGATATATGAGGTGAGGTATAAAATCTGATAAATTTACTGATTGCTCACTATCAATTCTTAATGTCGTAACAGAAATTCTGTTGATGTTTTTATTATCAATTTCATACATCTCAATGATGGATAAATCATATTTGAAGAGAAAAATTATACGCTCAGACCGGGACTTGAACCCGGGACCCTTGGTTCTCTAGATCAAGTGCTCTACCACCTGAGCTACCTGATCAAGTACTGATCTAAACGGTCTGAGCGTATAATTTTTCTCTTCAAATATGATTTATCCATCATTGAAATGTATGAAATTAATAATAATAACATCGAAAAAAGCCGTACTGGCATTTACAATGTAATGTATAATTCCCAAATATGTCTTCTTAATAAAGGAGCCGCCATTTGCAAATATAGAAGCAAAGGCCTCATAGCATTTGGTAGGTGGGAATTACAACGTATATAGAGAAAAAATTGCGTTTACATCAGTACTTGCTCAGGTAGCTCAGGTGGTAGAGCACTTGGTCTAGAGAACCAAGGGTCCCGGGTTCAAGTCCCGGTCCGAGCTTATAATTTTTCTCTTCAGATAAGAAATTCTGTTGTTCTACCAATTTTGATATATTTGGGGAACTGAAAATTGCAGAAGCAAGTCTTAACGCTAATTTCAAATCATGATTAGTCAACCTAACTCGTTTAAATTCATCGGAGAATTGACAGTTTGGTAGAAGACGTACCGTACATTCAGAAAAATAAATATAGATCGATGAACTTTGACATTCCTAACGAACAAAATTAAATTTCAAAGTTCATGAATTTTACCATATATGGCAGCACAGAAGATTTTGACATAAGAATAATAGTTGACGGCCAAAGAATTTCATCAGTAGGAATTATTACTGATGGTGGATGAGATGTCGTCTGAAACCGCGGTCTCGTGAAAAGCACGAAATTTATGAGGTGAGTTTTCCAAAAAAAAAGTCTCCGATTAATTTAAATTATTACCTCATAATTTTTACTTCCTAACATTAGTTTAATATAACCTAACTCGTATTTATGCTGACGCGAATTTTTCGCATTGAGTATCTCAATGTGTTTTTTTTACACAAAAATAGAAATTATTTTTCTCTTTTAAATGCACCAAATGTCTTATTGCATGCTTCAATATATCATTATCAAGATGAATCACTCTGTACAATCCTCCCTACAGAGTTATTTTTTTCTGCTGAACATATATCCACCTAAGCAATTAAGCTAAGTATACGGCTGAACAAAGCTTCGGGCACGCCAAGCTCCTAGTGTCTCAATTGATAACGCTGTAGTACAATGATAATGGGTTGTAAGGGGTAGTGACGTGTGTATAACCTCTCCTACCCAATTCTCATCCTCACCTTCTCGTGGTACAACCTGTTTTCACAAACGAGGCTCTGAGGACCGAGTCACGGCGGTATAACCGTTCCATCAGGTACTGAGTAAATGCGGTATCCTAATGTCTGTCCAGAGACTAAAAGGTAGCAGCCCTACCACTGGACTACTTAGCGTCGGGCCAGTAACCTGTCCTAAGGAACTTCAAAACTACTTTCAAGTCTCAACACGAAAAAAGCCAGAAGGAATTGAAATATGAAATCTACAGAAAAAACAAAAATTATGGCATTTCAAGGTGTAGATCCTGTCAGAAGTAAAATTGTACTGGACAATAAAATTTTGGAGCAGGTGAATAATTTTACATATCTAGGATGCAATATCTCATATGAAGAAGAAAAGGATGTAAATGCAAAAATATCTAAATTTTTAAGAATTTTAGGGTTAATAAATTCTATCTTCAAGCCACAGTTAGTCCAAAAGCATTCAAGACTGAAAGTGTATAAAACACTGGCTCTTCCAACTCTTTTGTATGGTAGCGAAGTATGGACGTTGAAACAGAAGGATATACAGAGACTTAGATCTGCTGAAATGAGATATCTTCGGAGGACTGCAGGATACACACTACTAGATCACAAAAAAAATGAAGACATCTTAGAAGAATTACACATGGAATCTTTAGAAAACAAAATTTCTGATTATAAGTCAAGATGGATACAACATGTTCATCGAATGGAAGATCACAGAATACCCAAACTAATGTTAAGATATCAACCTGCAGGAAGAAGAAGACCAGGACGTCCACTCAAAAGACTTCTGGATGGTGTTTCTCTTGAGGCCGAAACAGGTCAACAAATGGCCTAAATTCGTGAATGTACTATGATGATGATGATACAATGATAATGTAACTTACAAAGTATTGAAGGCTGCTAATAAACTTCTATGTGTGCACCTCTTCCAGCAAGTTAGGTTTCCAGGCGATATACAAGTTACCTCCACAAAACATTGTTTGGTTTCAATTTGTGTATCAACTAAACCTTGTATGCAAAAAGACATAACTTCATTCTGATAAGTTAATATTGAAATCCTCAACTATATGCCTCATTTTTTATCTTTACTGCTGATTAGTTTTTGTATCTTTGAAGAATATATATATATATATATATATATATATATATATATAATCTTAAGTTGCTCTAAATAAAAAGTGGAATTAAACAAATGCAACAAAAGTTCACATTAATTGATAATAATTACTTACTAACATTTAATAATAAAGATACAAAAGGGTACAGGGAAAGAATAAATTATTAAAACAGAAAATACAAAAGAGCTGACTATTTGGGGAAAAATCTATATTCAGAAGAACAAAAACAGAGTTATGAATTTTGAAATACTGACTGAGCATGGCCTTGTTTGGAGGTTCTTTGGCTAACCACAGGATTGAGCTGACATCGACATTCAGGGTGTACAACATAAATCTAACCAGTCTGGACAAGATCCTGACGATGATTACGATATAATCGAAACATGTACAAGAACAAATTAACATTAATATTGAGGTAAGATGAACAGGTTAAAAATAATTTAATTAAAATAACCTCAAAATATCACTTCCTAAAATAAAATATTAAAGTATACATAAATTGAATATTTTGTCGAAATGGAGTTTGAGATGCCAATAGATTCTCCATCCATAGGGATATCTTCTTGAAGTGTGAAACAGTAAAAGAAACGAACTATTCATGGGTTTATTTATATTCTAAGTAAAGAAGTATAGTACGATCGCACTCTTTTTAAGCCTGTGAGGGAGGGAGATGGAATGAAGATGACGCGTGTGGTAACTAGCATGCTATGGGTGGCACACGGTAATCTTCATTCCATCTCACTCCCTCACAGTTCAAAAAGACTGTAATTCGACCATAAGCACATCCTATAATTAAAATACCTTTTTCTAGGTTTCATGGAAAAGTGACTCGGTGGTCTAGTGGTTACATTCCTTGCCTCTAGCACAGAGGATCGCGAATTAAAACCGGGCCGGGATCAGTAAGTTTTTTAGGATTGGAAAAATCCAATGGACCAGTTCTAAGGGACGATCTATCAGCGTGCGTCCCGAGTCTGAATATTTTCGGGCTAGTAAAAGAACCTCAAATCTAAATCAGCGTCTTTCATCAAAATTTAACCGATCTCCCCTATCAAAGTAATATCTTATTGACTCTTTGAGACAATATTGTGATCATATGCCTCTCACTGACATATGTAGGGAAATAAGCTTAGCATCGTTGAAGACTAAAAAAAGTACCCATATCTTCAAGAGGGACATATAGGGTGTCCTATACATACATACACATGAATACATCTTGAGTTTAAAGATTTTAATCGATTTTTTGGCGTAATTATTCGTATTTATTAAGTAGATTTTTTGAATATGCAATAAAAACAGTGGGCAGATTCTGAAAACAGAATCACTCAATTGTACTATTCTGAAAGTAATAATTATTTATTTCTGTTATAGGAAAAAGTTGATGTTACAGAATTTCTGGTATGTGACGATATATTAGTTGGGATAGCACAGAAGCAAAGAAATTTCAAAGATAAAATTATAACAGAATACATAGATGTTGGTTTTTACTTCAATTGGCTTTCAATACGGTTACCACAAGAATCTTTCATGGAAATTCATGACAAAGGACAACCTTCAAAACTTTCTAATATGTATCTGATAACCCTGGCTTTCTTCTTGCATATAAAACTATGTTACAT
Organism: Diploptera punctata; assembly: GCA_030220185.1. NCBI lineage: Eukaryota > Metazoa > Arthropoda > Insecta > Blattodea > Blaberidae > Diploptera > Diploptera punctata. The sequence goes on along the minus strand of JASPKZ010009356.1, from coordinate 445,635 downwards.
TTAATTGCTTAGCAGTTATGGAATGTTTTAGAAATAAATGAAATCTATGACTCAGGGCGAACGATTTACAACTAAAAAAACATATTTTTGAGATATTTGCATAGATTTGAAGCATGTAGGAATCCCTATAATAAACATGTGTTACATCTAAATAATGTATAATGTGGGCGTGGAAAGCAATTATAACAATTCTAAATTTCTATTGTTCTCTCATTTATTCAGTACAAAACGTTTCTCTATTATGAAGGAGAAAACGGTGTTTCACGTCCTCTGAAAAATAATATACTGTTATATGTGCAAACTCTAGTGTGGTAACTTGATACGAGAGAGTTATTATATCTCCAAAATAAAATATTTGTAAAGTTATATTTTTTATTTCAGGATTGTTCCTGTTATTTATACAGATATGCTCAACCAAAATTTTTTGTTTTCCCCCACACGTCCCGGTCTTGCGAGTCTGCTTCTGTCATATTTTTCTTCTTCATGTTGTCTTGAATTCCCTTTATCCACGTTGGCTTTGGTCTATCATGTTTCCCTTTTCCAGGAGGTATCCATTTCAATACTTCTTTCTTCGTTTCTGCGTCCCTTCTTCTCACTATATGTCCATACTATCTAATTTGGATTTCTTCAATCTCTTGTACAATGCCCTTATCTACATTCATTATTTCTCTTACTGTATTATTTCTCACTTTATCCAATTTTTGATATTCTTGCCGATCTTCAACCTCAAATTCAATTACAGTAAATTCATACAAAACATTTTAATTAACCGTCTGCATGCCACGGGTAAAATATCTTGTGTTAGAAATTTAAATTGTATCCGCCGATGTGATCGGCTTTGAAAGTAGTATAAATATAGCATCTGGAAAATATTGCACAACTTGACATAAATTTAAATATATTCTCCTAAATAATTTCTCTATTACTTATTAAAACATTAAATTCATTAAACCAATGTATCTTGTAGGATACCTCTAGGTCCATGAGCTGATTAGATGCTTCTGTCGTTGCATGCATCTCGGTATAAAGTCTGATAAGTGGGGTACAATGCAATTTACGTCACCAGTACATTTGTTCTAGAAGATTAGCCATTTTAAAGACACAGCATTGAATTGGTTTGTATTTTCTCTCACCTGTAGTCAGTGCGACAATGAATGTGTGAGTATACCGACGCTATGCGAGTACGTAACACTCACTCTTTGGCTAGATATCCGTATGCAATAATATTATTACAATTAATGAGAACATTTTTTGCTTAAACGAGGATCTGCTGTTGTTGTTGTTGTTGTTGTTGTTGTCTAATGTGTTGCATCTAACACTGAAGTCATTAGCAGTCTTGTTCTCCAATACTTTGAGGTCTTAGAATCTTTATGTTTGACAGTGTTACAGTTGTTCAGATGACCTTCGTCCATTTCTTCATCAGGGTGATTGCATAAAATGCATTTTGGTGAAGGAAGAACATTGATTTTGTGGAGGTGTTTTGCCAGACAATCGTGGCCCGTTGTCATTCTAAAATGTGCTACTTGTGTTTTTCTTGGTATGTTCGGTATATCAACATGTTTTATTAGGCAATCAATTTTTTTTGTTTCTGGCCACTATAAACGAGGATCTGAACCCAAGAACTTCAGCTTTACAAGCTGGCGCACTGATTGCCTAAATTTCACAATGATTAACCCTTAACTGGGGCACCTCAGTTTCCATTACATAAACTGAGCACCAGGGTCCTCGGGACCCCTAATATAAAATAATATTTTCATGATAATAAGAAAGTTTTATTCATTCTTAAAATATTTTATTACAAAGCGCGAATACAAATTGAACGAAATGGCATTTATTCAATACACTTCACACACCAATGAAGGAATTATAAAAGTGGACAAATTAAAATTTTACTTCGTATATTGCGAAAGTTGTCTTTTATCATTTTTTTCAGAGTCAAGGCAGTCCTTTCAGTATTTCCTTGGGAATTCTATTGCAAATAGGCTTATATTGCATATGATATTGATGTTTTCCTACCTTTACTGTAACGACAAGTGTAACACCCATCTCCTTCTCGACTTCCATACCACAGGTGGATTTCTGTTGTCATCTGCAAGAATCCTATTAGATCCAATTGTAAGGGGCGGATTTTATGACCTAAAAATGGAAAATACGTATGCATTTATGACCTAAAAAAGATTTAAATATGACCTAAAAAGACAAAAATATGACCTTATAATTGAATGAATTTTTTTCCCATACTATAGTAATTGTTCATATACATTTTGGATTGTATCATAAGAACAATCTGTCGTTGAACACTTCTTATGTTTAGCAGTATCACAATGTTGTTTTTACATACCTGCTGGCGATGGAACGGATGTTCTAAAAGGCCTACAGACATAAATAATACATATTGTATAAGTTGAGGACGACGGATCTTACCTAAGAAGGTATATTTAACTTATTTTATTTTATGACTATCCACCTCAACGGTTTTATCAATTAATTTTATTAGTATTTTCATGAGAACAACCGTAAGAGCTTAATTTCTTCGGAATTCGCTAAAAGAGACAAACTAGTAAAAAAATCAGAGAAATATATTGTTAGAATATGAATCTGAGTTTAAGTTAAAGTACTACTCTATTTTAAAGCGGCGTTGTGTGTACACGTTTTCAAGTTTGGAAGCCACAACAACACAGAAAGGAGCGGGAGGCCGCAGGATTGCAAAATACCGTGTAATAACACTGATTAAAAACTAGCAAGGCCTCAGAGATGAAAGAAAATAAAATTGGATATTGAAAAACTCAATTACAACATGGCGTAGGCGGATCCAATATGATACCGTGTTATTCTTCACTAACCTCTAATGTTATTAATTACGCTAGCGCTTTAATACATTTTACCTGCAAAGTTAATTCAATTTTTTTTTCTATAATCTAGAAATGTATACCAAGGGTTATCAAATATCGTAGTCAATACTTTTAAAACTACATTCAAATATTGTGTCCGCTTTTCGCAAACTTGAAGACGTCACGTCATGTCACGTATTAAGAAGCTCCATTTATTATTATTATTATTATTATTATTATTATTATTATTATTATTATTATTATTAATTTAGTAATAATAAGACTATAATAATTAAAGCTATACAAAATGTATATGACAATTGCATGTCTAAAATTAAAATTGGTAGTAAATTGTCACATGGTTTTACGATAAATAGAGGCCTTCGTCAAGGTTGTCATCACCGACTCTGTTTAAAATATATGTACATGAAATATTAAAGAATTGGAGGAGAAAATGTTCAAGCATGGGACTTCCTCTTTCAAACAACAAAACTTTATACAAAATACATTTTGCAGATGATCAATTGTTAATTGCACAAGATTATGAAGATTTAGAATATATGACTAGAAAATTAATAGAAGAATATGAAAAATGGGGATTAAATTTTAACCTTTCAAAAACAAAATATTTATCAATTGGTGAACCAGAACAAAATTAATTTTGGAGACTGGAGAATCAATAAAATATTGTAGTGAGATCACATATTTAGTAATTAAAATAAACAAAAATGGGAGTTATGAAGAAGAAATAAGAAATAGAAATAATAAAGGAAAATTTGCAATTGCTTGCCTCAATGGAATATTGTGGGATAAAAATATAAATAATAAAAATAAAATGAATATATATCATACAATTGTTAAAAGCATCATTACTTATGGAGTAGAATTTTGGCCATTAACAACAAAAACAAATAAGTAACTTTTGGCAACGGAAATGGATTTTATATGAAGGGCCGCAAGAATTTCAAGAAGAGAAAAAATTAGGAACTCAGTTATAAGGGAGAAAATGGAAATTGAAAACACTATTTTAGATTATATTAAAACTCAGCAATTACGATGGTACGGACATGTCCAGCGAATGGAAGAGGATCGACTACCAAAATTGTTTTGAAATGGAAACCTGAGGAAAGACGAGAGGAAGATGTAAAACCTCCTGGAGTCAGGGAATATGTTTGTATATGAAGGAGAAACATCTACAACCAGGAAATTGGATGGACCGACAAAATTGACTATTAGGAATCGGACGATGTCAAGGACATTAATCAACCGATGACCTATCTATTATTATTATTATTATTATTATTATTATTATTATTATTATTATTATTATTATTATTATTATTATTATTATTATTATTATTATCATTATTATTATTATTATCATTATTATCATTATTATATTATGTTTATGGGATGTGGAGCAGAAACCGAAGATTAAATATTAGGAGATCAGAAGGGATATATTAGAGGATGTGAAGAATTTGAGTATCTGGGGTAAAAGTAGATAAATAGGATAAACAAGAAAGATATATTAAGAACAGAATAAATAACGGTAGATCAATGACAAAAATTATAAATAGAGTCCTATAGAACAGACATATAACCGGGGAAAACTAAGTTACAAATATATAATTCAATAGTGTCGCATAGGGAGCTGAAGTTAGGAAATTCAACAAAAAAACTTACAACAAAAACTTACGTCGATGGAAGTGGATTTCTTGAGGAGAGTAGCAAGATGTTGAAAATTAGAAAAAATAAGAATTACTGTCATACGAGAAAGAAAGAATTTAAATATCCAATAGTAGATTATATAAGATACAAGCAATTAAATTGGTATGGGCATGTACGACGAATGCAAGAAGAAAGGTTACCCACAAAAAAAAACATTGGAATGGTGTCCATCTGGAAGAAGAAGGTAAGGAAGACCTCGAAACTCGTGGATGCTAGAAATAAGAACAGGAATGAGAACAAGAGGACTAGAGGGCATGGAGTGGATGGACAGAGACGAGTGAAGAAGGAGAATAAAACTTTAGGCACAGAAAGATATGTAAACGTTGAAAATCATTATATAAATTATTATTATTATTATTATTATTATTATTATTATTATTATTATTATATTATTATTATTATTATGTCCACCGCTCTGTTCTCGAGGTAGCGTGCTGTCTTGTCACGCAGCGGGCCCGGGTTCGATTCCCGGTCGGGACAGGCTCCTGGGTGAGGTTTTATCGGGGTTCTTCCTCACCTGTAAGACAAATGTCAGGAAGTTTAGGGCCCAATGGTCCCCGAAAATCATCCGGCCATCATCATCCTTATCATCATCATCATCATCCTTCACCAGTGTGGAAAGCAACGGGAAGCTACCATACCTATAATTCCCTAGTAAAGCTGCAAAGCATAGAATGGAAATGCTATGATTGCAGTGAAAGACCTGCCCTCGAGCAGAATTACTATGGATGGATTATTATTATTATTATTATTATTATTATTATTATTATTATTATTATTATTATTATTATTATTTATCGTATTCAAGAATTAGATCTGTTGGTCTGTTCTGACTCAAAATTGCTCACGCTATCTGTTTAAGATCGACCTACATTTCTTTCCTCCATCGAATTATAATATAAAACAGTTCTTGCCATCCTAGTGTATAGCATTAGTCTCTCCAATATATTCTATATTTTTTATTAATGTCGTTATTGTATCTATGTTCAATTCCTTTCTGATATCAGTGTGTTCTAATATTGTGTTTCAAGTTACAAAGCGAAGAAATTTCACCCCTGAAACTTCGATTTGTCGTAATTGATCAGAGGTAAGCGTCCAACTTTACCACGTCCATATAATACGAGTGGTAATGCAACCACAATATATAAATTATTTTAGCAGTGTTTCTTGTCTCACGTTTTATTTTAATCTTCGCTGTATTGTACCACAGAAATGTCGGAATCTATTCAATTTTATCTCGATATCTTGTGATTTTCTGTATCCTAAAGAGTATCTCAAGTAATAAAATTGATTTTTTTATTCTAATACAGGGCAAGTCAAAATGTTGTGCAGGTTTTCAGAAATTTATTATGTGAAATGTAATGAACATATAATATCGTGAGACATATTGTATGAAAGGTAAACTCTCAAAGTTTAGTTGTCCACTTCTAAAGTTCCGCGTTCACCCGCAAGATGTCAACAGCAGAGCAGTAAAGGAAAATGGCGTTGACTGGGGATCAGAAGTCTTTCTGTGTGCTTGATTACCATGTAAACAACTCTGAGACTAGTGTTCAACGACATTTCCGTACCAGATACGATAAAGACCCGCCGGATGGGAGATCCATTCGTAAGTGGTACACACAATTTAGGGATTCAGGCTGTATCTGTAAACGAAAATCGACTGGCCGTCCGTCGACGAGTGAAGAGACAGTCGAACGTGTTCGCACATGCTTCGTGCGGAGTCCACAGAAATCCACCTACCGGGGAGCGACAGAACTTCAACTACCACAAAAAAACTGTATGGCGGATTCTCCGGAAACGTTTACAGATGAAACCCTACCACTTGCAACTGGTTCAAGCCTTAAAACCCGCCGATTATGCTTTGCGAGCGTCCTTCTGTGTTGATTTTCTCGCATTAATGGAAGAGAATGAGTTCCATGAGAGGGTAGTTTACAGTGATGAAGCGACTTTCCACCTTTCAGGAAAAGTGAATAGACACAATGTAAGGATTTGGGGAACTGGTAACCCCCATGCAACTCTGGAACATCAACGCGATTCTCCGAAAGTGAATGTCTTTTGTGCCATTTCCCATGCAAAGGTTTATGGACCCTTTTTTCTTTCATGAACGTACTGTGAACGGACATGTTTTCCTTGATATGCTACAACAATGGCTCCTTCCGCAGCTTGAAGCGGATAGTCCAGATTTCATTCTGCAGTTGGATGGTGCCCCTCCACATTACCATGGCAGTGTTCGAGACCATTTGAATACGGCTTTACCACAACGCTGGATAGGCCGTGCATCTCAGGGTGATCAACAACTCATTCATTGGCCACCTCGTTCACCAGATCTAACCCCGTGTGATTTCTTCATGTGGGGTCTTGTAAAGGATCATGTTTACGTACCACCACTTCCAACAACACTGCATGAACTGCGTGCCCGCATCACAGCAGCCATTGCTGATATCGACCGCGGACTGCTACAGAAAGTTTGGCAGGAGATTGAATATCGGCTTGACATCTGTCGTGTAACAAAAGGCGCTCACATAGAACATCTGTGAATATTTAAAAAAAAACTTTGAGAGTTTACCTTTCATACAATATGTCTCACAATATTATATGTTCATTACATTTCACATAATAAATTTCTGAAAACCTGCACAACATTTTGACTTGCCCTGTATAGTTTTTACATTTATAACAATTTTAGCTGCAATAGTTTCTTGACCTTGGAATGCCATCTTCTTCTTATTATTATTACTATTATTATTATTATTATTATTATTACTATTATTACTATTATTATTATTATTACTATTATTATATTATTATTATTATTACTATTATATTATTATTATTATTATTATTATTACTATTATTATTATTTGTTGTTGTTGTTGTTATAGCCCGAGTGAGCCTTAACCCCTTCTATGGCCTTCTTCCATCCTTCCCTATCCATCGTCAACTTATTATTATTGTTATTATTATTATTATTATTATTATTATTATTATTATTATTATTATTATTATCTTTCGTGCTTCTACAAGAACAATGTGGAGTAAGACACAAAAGATTCCCTACTAGATGAAATGTTAAACTAAGAAAAAAAATATTATTATTATTATTATTATTATTATTATTATTATTATTATTATTATTATTTTGGCGGAGCAAAAATATTACAAAAAATAGAAACTTACAAATATATCAAACCATAATTCAGAGCATTTTAACATATGGTGCTGAAGTCTGACAAATTCCTGCCAGGGAAATGAAAAGAATTTTAAGTACAGAAATGGATGTTTTAAGAAGATCAACTGAAAAATCTAGAATGGATAAAATACGAAATAAAGAAATAAGGGAAATTATGGGTGTATAAGAGGAGCCGGATATCATAGACATTATAGAAAAGAAAAGATTACAGTGGTATGGCCATGTCAAAAGAATGCCAGAGCAAAGATTGCCTAAAATTGTTATGGAATGGATCCCAATAGAAAGGAGAAAGAGAGGAAGACCGAAGAAAACTTGGATAGAAGGGGTACAAGCGGCTGTGAAAATCAGAGGATTGGAGGAAGATCAACGGATGGACAGAGAGGAATGGCGTTTGGTTTCCGGAAGACGGCGGCAGCTGCATAATATCGGATGATCATCATCGTCGTCGTCACCATCACCACCACTACCACCATCGTCATCGTAATTATTATTATTATTATTATTATTATTATTATAAAATGATGATTATTATTATTATAAAATGATGATTATTATTATTATAAAATGATGATTATTATTATTATTATTATTATTATTATTATTATTATTATTATTATAAAATGATGATTATTATTATTATTATTATTATGATTATTATTATTATTATTATTATTATTATTATTATTATTATTATTATTATATGTTGAAGTGTTGAAGTACTGTATATAGTTAACTTTGTTTCGTGACTAAAGAATCATGCTGTCTGATATTAGAAGAAACATGAAGAGAGATTTGCAATTTATGATATGAAATTAAAATAAAAGCCAATTTTGAAATTGATGTAGAGAAATGGTTCTGGACTAACCCCATTTACCACTAAATAAATGAAAGCAATAACATAATGGACTTCTACCACAATAAAAAGAGTTAATGCAATAAAAAAATTATTTTAGTGAGACCGTACCTATAATTGTATGACGTGTAGCTGTTTTATAGAGGTGTTTTCAGAGCAAACATAAACTGTAATTTCATACGTTATAGGCTGGATGTAACATAAATGTACATATTTTAAGTTCAAGTAATAACATATGTATGTGAAAATGAGTTCAGTAGAATGAAGATTAATATGAAACGTGGCATGAGGGAGGTGAATTATACAGGGCATGATTAGAAAATATTAGCTCAGGATAGTGATGTGGGGAGAGCTCATGTTCGTGTAGCTTGAATCTCCTGGTTCGACAATGCCAACAAGTGAGTTAGTTTTTTTTTTTTAATGTAGACATATGTTGAAGCAAGCGGGTTAAGCATTGAAGATGCCCAAGATCGTAGAATTTGGATGCAACATCGCTAATAAACATCGATGTTTTCAAAATTAGAATATCGATGTCCGAAACATCGATGTCTGTGTACGATATATCGATGTTTTTCGATATTTTTGGAAAACAACAATCGCAAAATAATGTTGAAAATGATTATTAATTATTTATTTCGCAAAACAGAATTTGAAAACAATTTTGACAATCTTGTGCTCAGTAAGCGGTTTCTTTCTTGGGTAATCGTAGCCCCATCCGCTCACTGGGCACCGACGTTGCTATGATAGGCAAATATATCATCGCCAGTTTATACAGCCCAGGAAATAAAACTTTCATGTCATCCCACATTTCTAAAGCATCTGCTTTTTGCCTGAGGAAGCAAACTAGCAACGAAAATAATACAATAGATGACACTAGGCGTGATAGCATATCGTTCATAAAATATCGTTCATAAAAAGCGATGTATCATCGATGTTAGGAGTTTTAAAATCGATATTTATGAACGATACATCGGTGTTTTAAAAACATTGATGTATCGTTTGCATCCCTATTTGGAAGTCTGGCGCGGGAAGACGGCAGCAGCTGAAAAAAAAAAACCGAAAATAGATAGATATATCTAAACCCATCTACGACCGCTAAGACACTACATTTTGGTAATGTTCCAGCTAACTATCTCACTGGCTCTATCGACCCGCAGGTTCATGGCCGCGAGGACATAAGCTCTCCATACATCCCTATCCTCAGCTAATGCTTTCCAATCATCCCCTGTATAATCTACTTCCTTCAAATCGTGGATAATGGTATTCTTCTACGTTTAATGCACCGTTAATTTAAAAAAAACATGTAGACTCTTTTTCTTCTAGTGTTTTTATAGGAAGTTTCCTTGCGCCTCTTTCATTCCTCATTCGTGCAAGTATCCTCCCTATCGCAAAAGTCTATGATACTTAACTGTTTTTAGTACATCTGGTTTCCCATAAATATGGTGTAGTTCACTAATACGTAGTTTGAATAGCGTAATTAATTATATAAAATGATAAATAAATGAAACTAGAGATGATACACAACTTAAATTCTGCAAAGTAAATGGCAGTACTAATAATACTGGTCAACATGATTTTTATCTCGTGAGTACCAATAGTTGTACTTAATACAGTTTTTTATCGTGTTTTCAAATATGTATTCGGAATTTCTCCATCACCCACAGTTTATTTTTACTTCAATTTCAATTAATGGATTTATATAATTATTGTTTAAATTAACATTTTTTCGTCCACTTGTCCATTGTAAAATAAAACCAAATGACCTAACTCAGGAGATTTCAGCTACGGAAAAGAGATATCAAGGCAAATGGAATCCTAATATGCTGGCCGATTATTGTTGGCATCAAGAGGGATGCTCCACAGGCGAAATGTAGCACAAAATCCTCATTTCTTACTTTCTAGGTGAGTCCGAATGTTCGAATATTGTGTAGTTACGAATGTAGAAAATATTAAAGTGTTTGAAATTATAAATTCCTGTCTCTCGGAAACCTTGCGTGATGGAGAAAATCCGATATAATATTTGAATTCAGGAGAAAAATTACTATCAGAATCATATTTTTTTCTTTCTGAGACAAAAAAATTTTATTTTTTGTTGCTCGGTGTAATTAATTATGGATGTTAAAATTGGACTCTTGACAGTGGCATATTTGATAACACTAGCAGACAGTTTATAAGTCGGGTAGACAGATAATTTAAACAGTTAAAACTTGAAATCCGTTTATAAAATTGCCGTGTAAGCGTTGTTACAGCGAAATATAAACATTTCTCCATATCCTTTGTTTCTAACCTTATAGCGAATCTCTCGCAACAATCGCCGCCATACCTTTTACTCTATGCTGTCGCATTCAAACTTCCCCAAGAAATTTAGGGACTGTCTACACAGGGTAACGCCAACTTATAGGTAAAGGAGACTTCAAAAAGTCGTATTCTGGATACAACTATTATAATCGTAACACATGCAGATCAACCGCAAGAAGTAAACCATCAAAAAAAAAAAAAAAAAAGACACACACACACACACACATATATATATATATATATATATATATATATATCCATCCATTGTAATTCTGCCCGAGGGCAGGTCCTTCACTGCAATCATAGCATTTTCATGCTATGCTTGCAGCTTTACCAGGAAATTGTAGGTGTGGTAGCTTCTTGCTGCTTTCCACACCGGTGAAGGATTATGGTGATTATGATGATAATGATAAGGATGAGGATGATGATGATGGCCATATGATTTCGGGGACCGTATGGGCCTTAAAGTTTTCCTGACATTTGTCTTACAGGTGAGGAAAACCCCCGATAAAAACCTAACCCAGAAAAACTGCGCCGAGCGGGGATCGAACCCGGGCCCGCTGCGTGACAGGGCAGCACGCTACCTCGAGACCACAGCGGTGGACTATATATATATATATATATATATATATATATAAAGTTAAGTGGGGATAAGGTACCATATTTAAGTTCTAATTAAGAAATGTAAGCTAACAATATGATTTATGCATTCTGAACGGTTATAAAATAATATTTCATGTTTCATTTACGATCGCTAAATGCTGACCCTAAAGGTTGACACATTTTTGTAAAATTTAATTTAATTTTTGAATCTGCACAAATGCCATCTTGTAATATACCCTCTTACAATGGGAGAATATCTCATTAACATTAAAAACAAGTAATTCGTAATATAGATATACAAAATATAAATACAATATTACACAATTATTTATTATTCAACTTGAAATAAGACATATTTTGGATTTACTATAAAATAAATCTTATGTTTACCCTAACTTAAAAAAACGTCAAATTGTCACGTACAGATTTCGGAATATAACTGAACGCATGGGTGAAGTCAGAGTCGAATAGGGGTGCTCTTTGCCTGTCTCTTACTCATGCGTGCTAAAAACCAAACTAAGAGTATCGGTCGCTTACTTACGCTAGTCACTACAAACAACTTGAAACAAAATACATCAATTTATGATTTAGAAGAGTACAGCGAGCGACACAGATGGACCGCGCATGCGGATGAAGCATTCAGTTTTAATGCTTTTAGCTAACTGTCAGTTTCTGCATGCGTGTAAAATATTTATTCAGTTCTAATTATGTAAACATTCATATTCTCGTGTATGACTCAAAAGTTGTGTTAGTATTATATCAGGATAATAGTTTTAATTAGGTAGCATCTTATACCAATCGTAAGGGAAAGATGCCAACTAAAGAGTACATCGAAAGTGCTCTACCGAAAAATGGCTGCTCGGGTCATGAGACAGCCATTCCAAATGGGGAGCAAAATTAACCTAAGTGCGAAGACAAGAAAATGTTTAAGTGAAGCCGTTAGTAAGTTTGAAGAACTGAATTATCAAATAAACTGTGAAGATGGTACTACTATAACAAAAATTACATGTGTGTATATAGTGAGGTATAGTCCTAGAGGAAGAAATTAAGTAGATTTGTAAATTCTGTGTAAATGTTGAGAAGATAAATTACAGTAACTCGGCCTGGGCCCACGCAATCGCTACCCACCCTACAATCTAATATATAAAAATTAATGTTTGTTTGTTTGTTTGTTTGTTTGTACTTTATGCGCGGCCATACCGTTGATCCGATTGTGATGGGCTAAATTTATCCCGGGATAAATATAGGCTATAAGAGTGTTGTGATACTCAACTCCTGCGCCCTTAAAAATCGCCCTTTGTAGTGAAAAAAGTAGCTCTTTGGACGCTTAAATGGCTTACTCTGCCCAAACCATAACAAATACACCAAATTAATGTACACAGAATTGAATATCTTAAAAAGCTCTAAAAAAGTCCGCGACAGCATATGATTATCTCTTACGGATAACTCAGAATAACCTTTTTTTTTTTTCATTGATGCCAAAAAGATCGAAACAAGTACGTAGATTCCTGTGCAAGCATAGCAGCACATGCCGGGTATTCTTTTACGGATAACTCACAATAAAGAATTTTGTCTTTTAGCTCATTTATGCCAAGAAGATCGAGATAAGTAGATTCCCAGGCAACACCGGGTAATCAGTACGGGGAATCTTAAAATAATTACGATATATATTTATAATTATTTTTCATTTTAATTATTCAACTAATCGTAAGAAGTACATTAATTTTTGTCTTTCGGCTCATTTATGCCAAGAAGATCGGGATGAGTAGATTCCCGTACACGCCGGGTAAACAGCACGAGGTATCTAAAAATAATTACAATATAAAATGTTCCATACACTTATTTAACTGGACATAAAACACATTAATTTTCGTGTTTCAGCTCATTTATGTCAAGAAGATGGGGATAAATAGATTCTCGGGCAACGGCGGGTGATCAGCACGGGGTACCTAAAAAATGTATACATTATTTAAAATTATTTTTCCTTTTACTTATTCATCTAAACATAAAAGTACATTAATTTTCATTTATTTAGGCGTAGCAACGCACGCCGGGCATAAGCTAGTACTTATTAAAATAATAATATAAGACATAATATGAAATAAAATTATGTACATTATAAATATTTTTTAAAAAATATTAGTTTTGAAAGATCTAAACTCAAGTATAATTCCTCACGTCGAATCCTTGCAAAATAAATAACTATTTAAACATACTGTACAATAGTTTTAGTTAAAATTGAATAATTCAAGGGTTAAACGAAAATAAAATGAGTGGTTGGATTTCAAATGGCGGATATATTTTGTAAAATAAATAGAACGTGTTCCACAGTTCTGAATATAATGTTAGTTTAACAAGCAAAACTTCAGGTGGCGCAGATAAAAATGATCAATCGTTTCGTGCTGTCGGATTTAGCGTTATGGGAAACATACATATCAAATGTTTTACAACACGAGCTCATTTGCATCACCAGATAGCAAGCATTAAAAATACTCGCTCCTTCATCTACATTAAAACAAGTTAAATATTTTTTTAAATATTATAAATTAACTATAACTATTGGGGATTCTAATGCCAGGAGCCTACCTATAAAAATTGAAATAACAGTACAAAACCTCACAAAGTGTGGTTGTTGCAATATATGAATAATAATTAGCCTTCCTGAGGAAAAATATATGTTGATATTTCCCCAAAAAGTGAGAAGTGCTTTAAAATTGAATGATAAGTTGATGTTATTTTAACCTATCTATCTACCTATAGTGTTCTGCCCGGAGCAGGCAATCATAGCATTTTCATGTTATACTTTACTAGGGAATTACAAGTTTTGTAGCTTCCCGTAGATTTACACACCGGTGAGTGATGACGATGATTATAATGACTATTTAACTCATGCCCCAAATGGGAGTCAATGACCAATCACGTTTCAATGATTTCTGTTTTACAACCAATCAGAGTCATGTTTCACCAAATATGTATCAGTGTTATAATTACCATATTAAAGAAAGCTCCTCCTTACAATATTGCGTTCCTTTGGCAATAAATAGTATGATCTGGTTGCAGTGATAAACAAAAGAAGCAATAGAACCGTACCTATCGTTTCTCATTTGTTTTCAAACATCGCCGTTTACATTAAATATATAAATATTTTAAAATAACTATAGTTAAATAATGATTTGTGAGTAAACAGCTTAATTTTATTCGTTAAATAGTCCTAACAAATGCCACTCTTGATTTCCAAATTCTCTAGATAAATTCACTCGTCACTTCGTGAGTCGTGAATTTATCGATAATTTGGAAATCACTCATGGCATTACTAATGATAATGAAGATGGCCTGATGATTTTCGGGGACCATTGGGCCCTAAGCTTCCTAACATTGTCTTACAGGTGATGAAAAAACCGAAAAGACCTCACCCAGGAAGCCTGTCCCGACTGGGAATCGAACCCGGGCCAGCTGCGTAACGGAGCAGCGCGCTACCTCGAGACCACAACGATGGATATTTTTACCTAAAATCGTCATATTTACAATGGAAAAAAAATGCATTAATATTTTCTCAAATGGAATGACCAAATTATCCCTGTGAGCCGCCAGATTATCAAATAAACTGTAAGCTAATATATCGTACTATAACTTGCCCATTTTCTCACCTAATGAAATAAAATAAGTACAATATATCGTCATCATCATCATCCAGGGATTAAGTCTGTTGGCTCGTTCCGGTTTCATGAAAGCTAGAATTGTTAAAATTGTTCAGACCAACTTCTGTGTGGGCCTCCAACATTTCTTCTTCCGCGGTTTATAATTTAGCAATAATTTTTGGAAATCTTCCTTCTGGCATTCTATCAATATGTTCTTTCGAGTCGTTCCTATATTTAATTATTCGGTCTGTAAGTTTGAAAATATTTAGTTCCTTTCTTATATCTTCATTCCTTTCCTTATCCAGCAAAGTATATCCTGCTATAAGTTATTTCTTAAAAATCTCATCTCAGCTGCTTGCAACCTTTGTTCTTGTCTTTTAGTGATCGTCCAACATTCTGGTCCATACATCAATACAGGAAGAGCCATTACTTTATAAAATTTCATTTTTATTTTCTTGTGTTTTAAGGGCTCTTTTAATAGTGTCACATATTAGATTAAATTTATTTATTTTGTCATTGTATATTTGTCAATATATTATGTGGTAAAATTATTTATCAATGATTGAATGAATATACTAGGTGGTCATAATTAAAGAGGAGGTATTTGAGGTGTTATAAGTAAACAACGGTGAGGCCAGCTACTTTGAAATTTGGTGTACATACGTTTTCAGACAATGGGAATTCCATTCTGGGGAAACAAAATCCCAAAAATTGCCCCCAAGGACGAATTGGCGTTGTATGTAAGTGGTGCAGATATTATCGACATTGACGATAAGTACAGTGTCATCTTTGGATACTGTCATTGGGAAACTGTACGCAATGCTCTGCTTACGCGATCGTGCTTTGCTCGACAAGTCTTATCAAAATAACATCAATGCTTCAGTTTGCATGTAGGTCATTCCAAACAGCGAAGAACATACGTATAGGTCCCACGGCCATTACTGATTTGCGAAAGATGAACTCACGCTTCGAACGAACTGGCTTTTTACAAGTGCAATCAAGACGATGACGCAAATATGTATGCATTTATGTTATTTTGGTAATATATTTAGATTTTAGAATAGATTTATTTAGCCTGGTGGAGTTAAGGCCATGTCGCCTTATCTTCCACTCATCAGGACAAATATATGTTACATATAAGTAAAAAAAATACAATAATAATCATACTAAACAATTAATTATCTGTCAAATTGAATAATAATGAAAATAATGTCTAATAATACAATAAAATTAAATGCAGTTCAAATTAAATTAATGATGGAATGAATACAGAAAGGAATAACAGCTCGAATCTACTATACATAAAAAGAAAGGGGGGAAAAAAATACAAAGAAGTAATAAACTATAATGGATTAATCTATCGCTTACTATACAAGACATTAGGTAAATATAGTATATTAACAAATCTTAAAACAATTTTATTAAATAATTAAAAAACAAATTATTAATTTTTAAAAAGTAATATTAGTGAGTTGTTTCTGTTAATAATTTTATTTTCAATTTGTTTCTGAAAGATGGTAAAGTTTGGCAGTCTCTCAGTCTCTGACATAGGGTGGAAGGGAATTCCATGTTCTAGCAAGAGAAACTATAAGAGATTTCGAATAACAGGTAGTGTGATGAGGAGGGATATAAAGGACACTGCGCTCAAGGAATCGGGTAAATTTGATAAAAAAAACACTATTACGTAAGGAGAGTATTGCGTACAAAGACGTTGCGAAATCTTTCGAAATTTTCTATCAGACATGCACCATTCCCAATAAAGCGTCATTTCTTCCTCTGATAGCAATTTTATGTAACTTTTTTCTCAAAATGGAATTTCCATGGCCTGAAACGTATGTAAACCAAATTTCAATTTAATTGGCTTCACCTCCTCTTTAGTTATGACCACCTGGTATAAAAGTCGCAATTTGATAGCAGAAACGTGTATTTATAGTGTTACTCCACTAGCAGTCACTTGTTCTCCGTGTAACATTAACAGGCAAACTCCTGATATATAACAACCAAAATATTAGACATATATATGATCTACCGGTAAAAATTTAACATTTCTGGGATTACTGTAATAAATTTATTACAATTACAAATACAGGATGGAAGTTATCGAATTACGTAGATTTTAATTATGAGTTCATTGCGGTAGTTATAGATACATAATTGCAAGAGATGAGCATTATATAATGAATATGGACAGTTAATGAAAAATGAGATATATATACTGAATTCAAATACGCTATCTAGGAACATTAATTACAAACAGGAATGACGTGCAGAAAGAAATTAAACACAAACTCAACTCTTTGAAACGCATACTATTATTCATTTCAGAGCCTTTTGCCATCCCAAGTTTTTTCAACAATATTTAAAATGAAATATGTATAAAACAATTATTCATCCAATTATAGTATATGGATTCGAAATAATATTATGATATGTTTAAGGCAGGAAATAATATTATGATATATTTAAGGCAGGAGAAAATATTACGAGTTTTTGAGAATAAAGGCTTAGGAAAATGTTTGGACCAAAGAGAGACGAACAGACAGGTGAATGGAAAAGATTACATAACAGTGAGCTACATTATCTTTATGGGAAATCAGATACAATAAGGACAGTTTACGTTTCGAAGACTGCGATGGGAGAACATGTGACACGATTTGGGAATGAAACAGGGGATTAGAAATTTCTTGTAGGAAATCTATGAGGGAAATGCCCAGTTATGTAAGCAAAACATTATATGAGATAATAACATCGACCATGATTCGAGGGAGGTGAATTATAGAGGGAATGATTGGAAAATATTAGCTCAGAATAGTAGTGTACGGAAGACGTAGGTCCCTCAAACCATGAACTCCGGGTTCGTTGATACCAGTTAGTTTGTGGCAAGTAGGTCTATAGTTCTATGGCACCATCACAGGATCAGATTAATTAAAATTAAAAAAATGGATGATATGAATATGGGAAGTGGTGGAATGAATTTTCATCGCCATCAACAATCATGGATTAAGCCTATGTGGCTTGTTCCGGTTTCATAGATTCTCATTCAAAAAGTTGAATCCATCTCTTTTTCGGTCTACCAACATTCCTGCCTCCCTTTGATTTGTAATTAACTACAATTATATACTTTTTTATATGCGTTCATCTTTCATTCTTTGAATGTTTTATTTTTTCAGTTTTTATCTAGATTCTTTTATTTTATCTAAAAGTTTAAAGCTGAGAAAATCGGGAGAAACCCACAGAAAAACCTGGTCTGGCTCCAATTCTTCTTCAATGAACCCCACACGAACTCATTAGGGATGAGGGGAGAGGGTCAAATCACATGCACCATAGGGTAACAAAACACTTTATATAACTAGCTCACTGGCAGTATCAAATCCGTAGGTTCATGGCCGCGCGGACACAAGCTCTCCATACATCCCTATCCTGAGTTAATGTTTCCCAATCATGCCCTGTATAATCTACTTCCCTCAAATCATAGTTAATGTTATTCTCCCACTTCATTCTTGGTCTACCAACTGGGCGTTTTCCCTCTGGGTTTACTACAAGAAGCTTCTATGCACGTGTTTCATTCCCCATTCGTGCCACATGTCCTGCCCATCGCAATCCACGAGACTCAACTGTTCTCATTATATCTGGCTTCCCATAAAGACAATGTAGTTCAGTGTTATGTAGTCAAACACTTGATACAACCGGATCTAAATAGAGTATCGATGAACTAACATTTAGGGGTATACATAACAATAAACATAACGTGGAGGGTAGTCTGATGTGACTGTACAACCCCTTGCTGCAGCCCCTCGCATTTGTCTACCGCACGGAAATGTTAAACAGTTTCCGCTTAAAATCGTTCACATACAGTGCAGTATCTCGCAGGAATGCGCTCTCTTCACATTTACCAACAAATTAAATTCCTCAAATTCTGATATCCAAGTTTATAACTTTAAAAAAATACACATTATAGGGAACGCAATTTTAATTCGACACACAATATTCGACTATTCTACATTTGTGAGTTTTATTCGTAAGGTTGTAAATTATAATTGGATAAATATTACTTAAGATCCTAGGACAATTTTCCCAAATACAGATTCTCTCAGAAGGCAGAGGTGGACAGTTAGATAGTTAGTAGCCAATAACACTGGTCAACATGATTTTTGTCTCATGAGTACCAATAGCTGTACTTTATGCAGTTTCTTTACCGTGTTTTCAAATATGAATTCGCAATTTCTCCATCACCCACAGTTTTTTATTTTAATTTCAATTAATGGATTTAAATAATTATTTTTTAATAAACTTTTTTCGTCCATTTGTCCATTGTAAAATAAAACGGGGAACACTTTCATCAGGAGATTTCATCTATGGAAAAGATATATCAAGGCAAATGAAATCCTAATATGCTGGTCGATTATTGTTGGACCATCAAGAGGGATGCTCCACAGGCAAAATATAGCAGAAAATCGTCATTTATTACTCTCTAGGTGAGGCTGAATGTTCGAATATTGTGTAGTTACGAATGTAGAAAATATTGAAGTGTTTGAAATTATAAATTCCTGTCTCTCGGAAACCTTGCGTGAAGGAGAAAAATCGATGTCATATTTGAATTCAGGAGAAAAAATCTATCAGAATCACATATTTTTCTTTCTGAGACAAAAAAAAGGTTTATTTTTTGTTGCTCAGTGTAATTTAATATCACGTCCAAACTGTCACCTTCCAGTATAAAAATGTTTGAGAAGAAAGTCATTATGGACACCGTTGAGATTATTATATTCCATTACACAATTTAACCTCTCACCTTATAGGTACTTTTACGTGCCACAACCCACCCGGGCCTTACATTGGCACGCCCTGAAGGGAGAGGGATTTTATCTATGGACCGCTTACATACCTTTTGACCACACTCTCCGAATGAGTGGTCAGCTCTGTGTCAGGGCATCTTTCGAGACAACACAACATTAATACGAAACTCGCTTCACACAAACATTCATGTCGAACATGGCAATAATGAGTATGAGGCCCAGATGATGTTTGGCGACCGTTTGAGTCTTAAAATATCCCGACATTTGTTTTACAGGTAAGGAAAAGCCCCCAAGAAACCTCAGCCAGAAAACTTGTCCCGACCGGGTATCGAACCCGGGCCCGCTACGTATGAGGTAGTGTTGCTATCCCGAGACCACAACGGTGGATGAGGTTACTGTATAAAGATTTAAAATAATAAATAATAGTTTAAAAAGCTAAAACAACATGCTTTATTAGAAAACCAAACTAAAAAATAAAAAATAATTTTAATAACCAACACGCTTAGAAAAAAATTAAAGTGGTCAACAAAAAAAAACATCTCCAACACATCTAGAATAAAACTAGAGTTATTAATCATCTCCAAAACATCTAGAATAAAACTAGAGTTAACTAAAAAAAATTACCATCAAAAGCATGGGCTGCTTTTTATGTTTTCTTCTTAGAGACTATACTTTTAACAATATCTGTTTATTATCAGATATATTAATTGATATAGAGCACCACACGCTTTTGATGGTAAAATTATTTTTTGTAGATAACTCTAGTTTTATTCTAGATGTGTCGGAGATGATTTTCTTGTTGACCACTTTAATTTTATCCCTAGCATGTTGGAAATTAAAATTATTTTTAATTTTTTAGTTTGGTTTTCTAATAAAGCATGTTGTTTTAGTTTTTTTAAACTATTTATTTTCATTTTTTAGTTTGGTTTTCTAAAAATGTAAACATCTTTAAATTCGATACTATTGTAGTATGAGCTAAAAGTAATACTCTTCTAAAAAAAATCCTCCAGGCCAGATTTGAACCAGCGACCTATTGATTACTGAAATTATATACCACTACAGTCCACCACTCTACCAACTGAGCTACTAGAGGATATAATATTAATTTCTTACAACGATGGACTAAAAAGTCGATAAGTCCGCAACCTATTATACATTATTTATGAAATTATTAATTGTCATTGGTCCTTTACAAGTATACAAAGTTTCAAGTCCATCTAATATTTTCAAGTGGGTGGAAATCGTGTTGAAAGATTCCGTTACATAGACAGATACAGGTCAAGCCAATATAAAGCGTGTAAAAGTAAAGTATGTACCTAAGATTTCAGGTTCTCAACTTAGTAAAAAAAAAAACTTCGTAGGCCTCTAGGAGCATGTTCGATTTTTATCTTTTGAAAAGCTAGCTTAGTTGAGAACGAGTGTTATTTCAGTATATATTTTAATATTTTAACCTTTTAGCTAGATAATATAAAAATTAAAATGATAACAGATTGATACTGGTATGTCATTACTTTGTTATGAACTGTGTTAGAAAGTAAAAAGTCTTGTGAATAGTGAAATAAGAAGCCAATGTACGTTTCACATCAATATTCTGCGGTAAACGTCTTAAATAACATTATATGAGAGGAGTTATTTTTAGAGTCGACCTCTACTGAGATTGTTCCTTTACAAAAGGCCTTTAGGGAACGTAATCCTTTGTGAAATACAGCAATTTTTCTCAAAAGTGTAGACATATAAACGAGACGCTATTCTATGTGTACAGTCTGTTGCTCATACAAACTGACTCTTCTACAAACAAATATATTTCATACTACTACAGAGTGGAACAAAAATTATGGACTACATTTCACAGGGCGGTCAGGGATGTTATGAGAAAATCCACCATTTCTACACTTCACTGCAATCGTAGCAATTTCATTATATGATTTGCAGTTTTACTAGGGTATTATAGGTGTAAGAGCTTCCCGTTGCTTTCCACATCGGTGGAATTATAAAGAAGATAATGATGATGATGATGAAGATGATGATGAAGATGATGACCGATGATTTTCGGAGACCGTTGGGCCCTAAGCTTCCTGACATTTACCTTACAGGGGAGGAAAAATCCTGAAAAAACTTAACCAGGAGCCTGTCCCAACCGGGAATCGAACCCGGGCCCGCTGCGTGACAAGGAAGAACGCTATCTCGAAACAACAGCGGATAAAAATATTAAAATTAAAAAATGTTGTACCTGTTGTGTCAGTCGTCATCAACTTAAAAAAACTTATATTTATAAAACATCGTCAAACATTAAACATGTTTAATGTTTGACAATGTTTTACAAATAGAAATTTAAATTGAGGACGACTGACGCAACAGGCACCAAATTTTATAATTTTAATATTTTTAATCAATCTTTATGTTTACGGTGTATGATGGACAACCTGGTGGAACACGTATTCTCTTTTCCTTTATGTCACTACCTTTTAAATTGTCCGCCTTGTGATCCGTAACAGTAGCTAAGCTACCGCCGGTATAGATCCAGGGTCATATGATCATCCGATACCCTCTAACTATTTCAAAGTAGAGATATTTTCAATGAGTTTTAAAATCATCTCTTATCAAAAAATAGCCCTTCTAAGTTTAGATTACATAAACTACAATTAGACACATTATAGTATATGGAGTTGAATCATGAACTATATATAAAGCTAATGAATCTTCACTGCGAACATTTGAGAGAAAACTCAAGCAAAATGTATGGCCTAGTACAGTCTGCATATCAGATGAAAGCGAGCACGAGGGATACGATAAGCTACATATTATGTAAGGAGGGATTGAACTAACTTGCATCAGTCACTGAGTTCCGAATCTGACGAAAAATCGTCAAAAGATTACGCTCAAAATAAACCACATAGATGCTTAACATACAACTGTTTCCTGTATTAGTGGACGTGTTTGGTATTGTGAAGCTCGCATTTTTCCCTGTTCCCCTCTTTCCGCACTTGTATTCTTCTCATCTGAGTGCTGTTAAAGATGATGGAGCGTGGAGAATTAGAACGAATGAAGAGTTAGCACAGCTCAGCGATGGAGAAGGTATTATTAGGTTCATTAAATATCGTCGTTTAATATGGCTGGGTCGTGTCAAACGAAAGCCAAAAGAATTGATGTATTACAAAATTATTCATGAAGAAATTGATTGTATAAGAAAGCGTGGAATTTCAAGGAAGAGGTTGTTGCAATCCATGAAGGAAGATTTGAAGAAGATGAGAATTGCACATTGTGAGAGATCTTTGACAGGGTAGAATGCAGGCGTATTGTGAGGAAGACTGAAGCCCACCCTGGGCTATGACGCATTGGAGGAAGGAGTTCAGGGATGTCGATTGAGTGTTTTGACATAAGGAGTAAAGTGTGGCTCTTTGGTCCATGATAATATATGATATATCAGTGATCTCATATCTAAACATAACTTTAAATTTAGTTGATAGAAGTAACGATCTTATATACCAAAAACCAGCTGCGAGTTCCAGCTACAAAGTCCTGGGATGAAGACCGGAATACCTTTAGAATGGCAGCTTGCCAGAAGCAAAAACTCTCTATTGTTATCATCCGCGATCTCTTCTACTTGCAGCATGGGCTAATCAAGTATAACGTTTACATTTCACATATTTTTTTCAAGAAATTAATATCGATTATTTACAGTTAAAATTCTCATCTAATTTTTTTTTGTCTTTTGTCTCAAAACAGAACGGAATTGCTGTTATAAAGATTTCAATGTAGGTTTCAATAAGAGATCATTGATATAACATTGCAAGAGAGTTCTGTTATATGACAAAGAAAGAATATATTAAAATTAATCAAATAATCACCATCTTAAAGAGGTACGGTATTGTAAAGTTCATAAAATGCGTTACAACATTACAGTTTGTTCTGCCTACATTTTGAATAACTGATTTAAACTAAGTACTATACGACACGGCGGAATTTTATCTCCAGTCAAAGCAAATTGTTGCTGCGTCGCACGGACGTAGATACTAACCATGTATAGTCAGGAACAAATAGCTAATGAAGCACTTACCCAGCTTACTTAGGGCAATAGCTGTTCCACATTTACATTCACAGACTGACGTGAAGCAAGTTTGCGCGCTATGACACATTAGTTCGCAAATTATCCACAAACGAAGCAAGTCAATGATCCGCTGTGCCAGATAATATGTACTGTGCGTCCTAGCGATGGGACGGATTATGAGGAGAGCTTTGCGTTTCAATACAGGTAAGCACATAACAGTACTGTTTAGAGCTGTGTGTAGTGACTTGAGACCAACTCGTCACTCCGTCGCATTGCTTGCAAGCACAGTACAATATCTTGTTTTAACAAACAAGAAAGAGTTTAGTTCCTGATTTACTTCATTACTCGTGTAATTTAAATAATACTAATGCTTTTCATGAGAAAGGGAAGAAAGTTCATAGGTTCTGTTTTGTAAATTTACAGCACATAAAAATCTCTAACTTCAAGAAAAAAAGTCAGACAAAAATGTGTCGACCTTTCATGCCCAGCTTTTAATTCCAACGTTAATAACGTGAATAAATGAAGACAGAGAGAGAGAGAGGGAGAGAGAGAGAGAGAGAGAGAGAGAGAGAGAGAGTTGATGAGAGAGAGAGAGTTGATGAGAGAGAAAGACAGAAAGCGTTATTTTAAATACCTACATGTCTGCTGACAACTCAAAACATCTAAACTTGATGACAAACAAAATTAATATAAAATATATAACTGTTTCTAGGAAAATTTGCAAGATGAGTTAGAAAATTTCTGTGGGGAGTTGTAATTTCGACATTGCTGAAGAAGTTTTATATGTAGGAACATGTTCAACCTATTAAAATTATTTATGGTGTGAAATAAATAGAAGAATTGGAATTGCAATTGTTATGCTCTTGTTTCCATATAGTATAATCATTCCATACTTAGATATATCAATATCAGTATGTATAAAGCATTGATTCGGTCAACTGTTACTTATGGTTCTAAACGGATAATTCATTCTTATATCCATTTATTGTCCACCGCCGTGGTCTCCAGGTAGCGTGCTGCCTTGTCACGCAGTGGGCCCAGGTTCAATTCCCGGTCGGGACAGGCTCCTGGGTGAGGTTTTTTCGGGGTTTTTCCTCACTTGTAAGACAAATGTCAGGAAGCTTAGGGCACAACGATCCCCGAAAATCATCCGGCCATCATCATTACCCTTATCATTATCATCATCAACCTTCACTGGTGTGGAAAGCAACGGGAAGCTACCACACTATAATTCCCTAGTAAAGCTGCAAAGTATAGTTTGAAAATGCTATGATTGCAGTGAAAGACCTGCCTTCGGGCAGAATTACTATAGATGGATCCATTTATTTTTATTAGGATTATTTTCTATATTACGGCAGTTTTTCCTTAATCCTAAAGTAATTTTATTCTTCCAAAAAATCCTGTCTTTCGCAGCTTCTTCCGTCAATTCCACTATATTCATACTCTTCCCGACCTCATCCAATTTTGTTGAAGCTTTTAAAAAGAAATTATAATATCGATTTCGATTACTTAGAGTTAAAAATTCGCAAATAATTTATTCGTATTTTGGCTGAAAATAGAACGGAGATACTGTTTTAAACGTTAAAATATGTTTTCAAAGGAAGGCACGGAGGGCGGTTTGTGTAGATAACATCTGGAGAAGAGAGTAATCAGATCCGTCTCATAAGTAATGTCTTTCTTAAAACAAAAATGTATGTGGATGTTTCCTGAGAATAAATTAAATTCTCAAAATAGAGACCATCAAATTCTATGGTCTTGAAACACCTTTTAGCTAATTTTTGTTACGCTTATTTCCTTATAAATTCAGTGAGTGATATTTAGTCAGCACATTGTCTCAATGATGCAAGTTGCAGACAATTGCATTACATGAATGGAGAATGTTGGATTTCTTTTTCTTAGAGGCACTAATTTAGACTTAATGTTCTTTCACGAGCCAGAAATTTTCACACTTGGGATCCATGGGTTACAGTCTCTCCTGGAAGACTTGTCCCTTGGATGTTTCCATCCTAAAAATTAACTGACCCCGGCCGAGGATGAACCCGCGACCCTCGGGATTAAAGGTAAGGAACATAACCATTAGACCATCGAGACCGACGTGAATGAAGCGTGTTTCGTATTAGTTTTTTCTGTTGTCTCGAAGGACACTCTGGATTGAGCTGATCACTCATCAGGCGAGGTCCTCCGTAACCTTGTGTGGTCAAAAAGATATGTGTGTGGATCCAAAGTTTAAAAATCCCTCTCCCGACAAGTCGAGCCACTATAAAGCACCTGTGGCTTGTGGTACGTAAAAGTACTTATATAAGATGAGATGTGAAACTACTAACTAGCTGGCTCTAACGAACGCTTAGATTCATGGCTATCCTGAGCTAATGTTTCCCAATCACCCCCTGTATAATCTACTTCCCTCAATTCATGGTTCATGTTATTCTCCCACCTCATTATTTGTCTACAACTGGCCGTTTTCCTTCTGTTTTCCTGCAAGAAGCTTCCATACACCTCTTTCATACCCCATTCGTGCAACATATCCTGTCAAACGCAGTATATGAGAAAATTACATCTAGCTTCGTATGAAAACACGTTGCTCACTGTTATCTAGTTTTCTCCATTCACCTGTCTGTTCATCTTTCTTTGATCCAAAAAATTTCCTAAGAAATTCATTCTCAAATACTCGTAATCTTCTTTCCTCCCTTAAAGTCATAATCCATATAATATAACTGGGAGAAAAACAGTTTTACATATGTTTAATTTAACGTTTTTTGAAAAGAGTTGGGACGACAAGAGTCCCTATAATGCATAATAGCACGCATTTCCAGAATTGAGGCTACGTTTAATTTCCTTGTACATCTCATTCCTATTTGAAATTATTGTTCCCAGGTATTTGAATTCAGCCACTTCTTCAAAATTTTCCTCATTTATCATTTGCTGTCCATTTCATATAAATCTATGTGTGAACATATATATAGTTTTATTCAGTCATTCCTGGGGGAAAAAAATAAGTCAAAAACTGACACAAAGAAAATGGGTCGACATACCTGTTTTTCCCAATGAACTTCCTCCCTTTTAGACTTATATAAAACAAAAATTGTCTATTATAGCTAACATGATATGGTATAGACATTTTGTTATTACCATTTGAAACGGCACAAGTAACAGTATCCATTAATAATTCTTCTATTCTTATTCGGCTTTCCCCCACTTATAGGTTTGCCGTCTTCAGTTTCCATTTATCTCTATCATTCCAATCTTCCTCTTCCAAATTCCTATTATCCATTATAGTTCTGACGTAGGTTTTCCATTTCCATCTAGGTCTGCCACGTTTACTTCTTCCAGGGGGTGACCATTGGTATATATGTTTTGGCCATCTTTCATTTTCCATTCTTCGTACATGGTCATACCATTTAAGCGTTTGATTTTCAATCCTCTTAATAACAGATGTGGTGACATTAATTTCTCTTCAAAGGAATTCATTTCTTATTTTATCCTGTCTTGTTTCTTTGGAGGTTTCGTTTAAAATAATAATATTCCATTGTTCTAATTTTATTATTTTGTAATTCCGTCAAAGACCAAGTTTGACTTCCATTATAAAAAGTTAAAAAATTGATCTATCTAGTTTTTCCTGGGATCAGTGTATTGATGTTAACTTGCAGTCCCAATTTCTTAGTGTTATTCAATAGAGTGTGCGTATTGGCCCTTAGCATCTCCTATTTATCGCCCAATAATACAACTGTGATAAACTAAAATGGAGAGAAATAAGTTCTGGAATAAAAATGCTATTGCTACTATACAAAACACTTGTTTCCTCAGTTGCGAGAGAGTGTGCTTGGAACTGAGCAGCAGCCAGCACGAGGTTATGAATTTCTCGTAAAACAATAATTAAATTCCTTTTCTTGGCAACGAGGTCGGTGTTTAGCATACATAACCTTGTTAGCACAGAGTACACAACTTGGTGCATGCGCAATCAACAGTCAGAATGCAGTTCTCAAATCAAATTTACGCTCCAAGCATTCCTTCGCTCATTCTACTGTTTGTTTACACAGTTATTATTGATATATACACTTTTTCTGTTTTCACATCTCTCTTTGTTCTAATTTGTGCAAATATCTAATTATTCATATTTGTTTATGGTTTACATCAAAATCTGTTTCTTGCATGAATACATTCATTTTTTTCAGACAATCAACACTGCATTTGGAATAGATTTTATAAGGCTTCACTATCGTTACTTACATTAAAACGAACTGGATATTAGGTCATACGAACATTGTAGCTTTTCCCTCTTTCCAAGTAATCGGTGTTTGTTTAAGGTGCATAACATTCATCCATCTACAAATTGAATTCATATGGAACCAACACTCAATTACCTATCTACTTATAGAAACTATATGAGATTATTGAAATATACATTTACCGAACGATCAAATGATAAATATAAGGATCGATAAATCTCTCCACCGATAAATCGTCCCAACTATAAATAGGCCCATCGATAAGTCGGTCTATCTATAAGTCGATCTATCGTCAAGTCCATTCATCGATAAGTAGATCCACGGATAAATTGACCACAGATAAATCACTCCACCGACAAATCGATCCATCGATAAACTGAACAAGCTACCAATTGATCCACCAATAAATAGATATATCGTAAACTATACATCAATTAATCGTGAATAGATAATCGTATATCGATATATAGGTTCGTCGATAAGTCGATCCAAGGATGAATCGACACATCGATAAATCGATCCATCCAGAGATCCGTCTATATGGGGCCTACCCTTTCAGGCACATATTCATTTATATAGAGTCTATCCATTCTCTGTATCGGCCTATCCATCATCTACATGTGTATGTATATATATATATATATATATATATATATATATATATATCCATAGTAATTCTGACCGAAGACAGGACCTTCACTGCAATCATAGCATTTCCATGCTAGGCTTGCAGCTTTACTGGGGAATTGTATGTGTGGTAGCTTCCTGTTGCTTTCCACACCGGTGAAGAATGATGATGATGGCCATATGATTTAGGGGTCGTTTGGGCCTTAAAGTTTTCCTGACATTTGTCTTACAGATTAGAAAAAACCCCGATGAAAACCTCACCCAGAAAACTGCCCTGACCGGGGATCGAACCCGGGGCCCCCGCTGCGTGACAAGGCAGCACGCTACCTCGAGACCACAGCGGTGGAATATATATATATATGTTATATTTTTTTTAATTGAGCAATGCAAGCTTAATACAACATGATAAGGAAAATAAATGCTCGGGCGGGATTTGATAACCCAGAGATCCGGGTTCAAGTCCCGTCCGAGCATTTATTTTTCTTATCATGTCATATATATATATATACACATATACTACATAACAATTTATGTATCCAACAATCTATCTACATATCCATCCATCATATCTTTATGATATGTGTATGATTTTATTACATATTTATACTCTTTAAATTAAGAGTTTTTCTCATTTATATTTTGCCTTTCATTTTTTCATTTTTACACTGTTTTTTTAATATTGGATTTAATGAAAATACTAATTAATTTCAAAATAATGTAATTAAAAACTATATACTTTAAAACGAAAATAGTCCTATGTGTTGCATAAAAATAATTTAAAAACGTAATTATCCCACCGTATATTGAACTAATGTGAGATAACATGATTTCGGATATATGACATACCGGTAATGTGATTTATATTGGTGACTATCACAATGACTGTGTATATACAAGACGTTCATGTTTTATCAAATACCCGGCGTGCGCTGCTACTCCTAAATAAATGTTAACGTGTTTCTACCACCAGTCTTGAGCTGCCCGGGAATCAGCTTATCCCGATCTCCTTGGCATCAATTGAAGACAAAAATGGTTATTGTGAGTTATCGGTAAAGGATAAACAAACATATGCTGTCGCGGAATTTTTTGTAGAGTTTTTCTGAGATATTCAATTCCGTGTACAATAATTTGGTGTATTTGTTATGGTTTAGACAGCGTAAGCCATATAAGCGTCAAAATAGAGACTTTATTTCACGTTTTTCACTACAAAGGGTGTTTTTAGGGGTTAAAGGGTTGATTATTACAACTTTCTCATAGCCTATATTCATCCCGGGAATATCTTGAACATTTTGCAAAAAAAAGAAACATCAAATCGGATCAACGGTATGGCCGCACATATAATATGAACAAACAAACAAACAAACAAACAAACAAACATTAATTTTTATATATTATATATTAGTTTATGAAGGTTTTATGACCCCTATTTTTTATACTTTGCACCTTATAGTATACTATTCTACATTTTCTGCAACATTTTACTTATTTTCAATGTTTTGTTTTTTTGTAATTACGTAAATAGCAAAAAATAAATTAAATGCCTATTTGATAGGAATCAGAATAATACTGTTTGTTTCAACTCAGCTGTATTGAAGATGTCTTGCGGCGGATTTCATTTAATAAAGGAAATTTGCTAACAATGTGATGAAGTAGGGCCTACTACATACCTAATAGTGCATATATTTATCTTCCTACTACAATAACAGTACGACCAGGATTGAGATATTGCAAGTTTAGAGATTCAGTGGAACGATGAGGTTCTCATTATCAGACTACACTACATTTCTGTTGTTTACGGAACGAACAAGAACAGTAGCCTATAATTCGTTGGCAATCAAATAAAATAAACACACATTTCTCTAATTTTTAGTCATAATTCTTAGAAAAGCATCGTGATTACGGTCTCAGTTACGTTGCGTGGATAGACTTGAATGACGTATCCCAAATATCAGGAGCAATTTATGTTTCTATTGGTTCTGCGAATACTCAAAGGTGGATTACACCATTCAACCCTTTCCTCACAACGAAACGGAGACCAATAAAAACGATGTGGTACTAAGAATTGTAGCATACTAATAATATACCATCACTGAGTCTATTATTGGAGATCGACGTTCACTATGAAATTTTCAATATTGTGAAACATTATCCTATTGACACCTTAGTTGCCTGCTAGATATCTTATTAGGTCGGTATGTTGACCGCATACCTTTCATGACATTATGGCCAAATAAGTATAACCAAATTAATTTGGTCCAGTAACTAATAAAAATAAGAGGCTAAGGCTCAACATTGAGCTACGTCATTGTAGATGTAGACAATTTGATTCGTTGGTTAAGTAACTGACTTTTAAATGTCGCTACTATTCCAATAGCGACCTGTGGCATACTGGTTGACATGTTTCGAAACTTCTAGATGTCTTCCGCGGTTATATAATGCCGGATGGAGGTCGCAGTCAGTCAATAGTGATCGAGAAGGCGATCTGAAGAGCGAAACGAAGATAGAGTTGCAAGATAGTGTTTCTGCGAGTTTCAATAAATATTTTATATAGAAATTAATGTTTGTTTGTTTGTTTGTATATTTTTTGTTTGTTCATACTTTATGCGCGGCCATACCGTTGATCCGATTGTGATGGGTTTTTTGCAAAATGTTCAGGAGATTCCCGGGATGAACATAGGCTATACGAGAGTTGTGATACTCAACTCCTACACCCTTAAAAATCGCCCTTTGTAGTGGAAAACATGAAAAAAGTAGCTCTTTGGACGCTTAAATGGCTTACGCTGCCTAAACCATAAGAAATACTCAAAATTAATGTACACAGAATTGAATATCTCAAAAAGCTCTACAAAAAAGTCCGCGACAGCATACGTTTATCTCTTACGGATAACTCACAAAAACCATTTTTGTCTTTCATTGATACCAAGAGTCCCTTATCTCTTACGGATAACTCACAATAACCATTTTTGTCTTTCATTGATACCAAGGGTCTCGTGCCGTAGCCGAGTGGTTAAGGCAAGAAGTCTTGGCGCAGAACTACGGAACTTACGCTGGCTCGAGTCTCTACGGGGGAACAAAATTCTTATGGAATGTCGGCCAGTATGGGTCAGAAATGAAATCTAGCTGGGGGAAAAAAAAACTGTTTTGACTCACTCTCATCAACTTATCTTTTTTTTTTCACTCTAATATATAATGTTATATGAGGTTTTATGTTCTATGTTATCTGCAAAGGATGGGTACAATTCTAATGTTCATGACTATGTGACGTCATCATTCACACTTCTTGAGCCACAACAGAAGGCTGTAAGAGGTTTTCTTGCGAACTTATTTAATAATATCTAATTATGTCCTAATTTCTGAATTTTATGGTAAAAAGATAATATATTTTTATCGTCCGCCCATCATGACATGAGAATTGAACGTTCGGGCAGAACAACGTCTGCCGGGTATGCTAGTAATCTATAAAATATGCTGTTTTTGTGAGAGATTCAAAGCAATGTGCTTGTCACTAAACTTTTGTAAATGAAGTAAAGAAGACTTAAGTATTTTTATTTCACACTACGTCGAATGTGATATGTCTACGTTATTAACACGAGTGTGGAAAATTAACTATTACAGTTCTCAAACACTTTCACCAACATAAAACTAAGATGTAGAGTTTATTGACTCATTTTAACGCAAGCAATATTTTTAAAACATTTTCTTTTATTTTCGTTTAAACTGTTTTTCCTTCTGGTTTTACCATTTTATTTTTATTTTATTCTCATATATATACATAAGGAAAGGACACACACCCAGACCCAAGGCGGAGATTTAAAATCCCCTACCCAGCCGGGAATCAAACCCGGGTTGCCGGAGTGGAAGGTAGCGACTCTATCGACTACGCCATGGAGATGGACGTATTAGGAATACTCTGTATATATTTCGATCCCGTAGCAGTAATTACAGTCCCGCCACTTTTAAAAAGACGTTGCGTACCCTTAAAAATCTGTTCATGACACGCTATTATCAATAGAAATATTTCATTATACTGATATCTACATGCCTCATTGTTTCATGAGGAAGAAAATTTAATGTCTCGTTCACTCCATATTTTGTATGGCATTCTGAATGGCGGTCCTTAAGTATCATAATAGTAAACCTAACATTTTATTTTAAAATGTTATTTATTTAATTTAAGATGAGAAATTCAACGTAGAATAAAATAAAACATAGTATGATAAATGGATGGTATTTATGTTCTCGTTGAGACCACTGCACCACTGTGGTCTCGAGGTAGCGTGCTGCCATGTCGCGCAGCGGGCCCGAGTTCGATCCCCGGTCGGTACAGTTTCCTGGGTGAGACTTTTATCGGGGGTTTCCTCACCTGTAAGACAAATGTCAGTAAATAAGATCCAAACGGTCCCCGAACACCATTTGGTCATCATTACCATTACTGTATTGCCTCACTAGATTAAGTTTAGTATTAAGACATCCCCGGCGCAATCATTACCATTATCATCACCTCTCATATCATGACAACATGGAGGCATTGTTTTCATTGTATTTGTTGAAAAATTATGTCCTCTCTATCGATTCGGGCATAAACATGTCTCCTCTTTCTATGCCGAGATAGGCCTAGAAGGCCCTTGGCCTACCAGCCGGCTGCTGGCCTCACATCTACATGTGTTAATCACAGAGGTAGATGATCATTCTGTCAGTGTAGGGATGCAATTGTGGTCATCCAGTCGTTATAGCTAGTTTCTCAACCTGGAACCGCTACTTATAATAGTGATAATAATAATAATAATAATAATAATAATAATAATAATAATAATAATAATAATAATAATAATAATAATAATAATGTTTTATTTTAGCTGGCAGAGTTAAGGCCATCTTCCACTCAACCAGCAAATAGTAGAATTACACAAAAATTACATACTTATTACAATTTTATGATATTATTAAAATACAGACTAAACAAAATACGATAATGATGTGATCTAATACTAGCTAATACTAACAAAATCATGGAATATAATACAATTAAAATGATATAAAATAAATCAAGTAGCTTCCCAGACATTTATAGAATGTTGTATATAGTTGTTATGCAGTTAATGTTTTCATTGTGTCGAACTTAAGATATTAGTTAATTTGTATTTAAATAATGATAGCGATTGACAGTCCCTGACATGACTGGGAAGTAAGTTCCATGCTCTAGTCATAAATATTGTGTAAGATTCAGAATATATACAGGTCCTGTGCTGTGGTATCAAAAGTAAAGAAGAGTCTTCAGATCTTGTTCCTAAATTGTGATGAACCGATAAATTTTGAAAAGTGTTGTTAAATAACTTGGTAAATATGTGTGAAGAATTTGGAATAGTAAGATATGTGAATGTAAATTTCTTCTGTGATTTAGGTGTGGTCATGATAAGGCCTGAAATGAAGGAGACACGTGGTCATAACGACGGAGATTGAATATAAATCGAATGCACGCTTTATGAGCACGCTGCAGTCTGTAAGATAGATCAGTTGTCAGATTAGTCAGTAATATTTCGCATTAGTCGAAGTGTGGCATTATAAGAGTCCTGTACACGTAGGCCTATTTGTTTTAATTTTGTAGGAAGGAAGTTTTTAAAACTATTTAGGAATTGAAGAATTGAGAACACTTTCTTGCAGGTATTATTCACGTGGATTTTCCAGTCCCAAATTTTTTACGATGACATCTGTCCCGCATTGGCCAAAATTCCATGAGAAAGTTTCCTTCCCCTGTGGAGACCCGAACCAGCGCAAGTTTCGTAGCTCTGCGCCACTTGGCTATGGCATAAACATTTTAATTCACACATAAAGCACTGTCTTCCTTCCTTGTAATGAAATATACTAGTGTAAACAGGTGTGAAATTAAAGTAAAGAAATTCTATTTAAATTAATATTGGGAAGTAAACATTATGAGGTTATATCATTGATAGTGAGTGAAGAACATATTTTTAACGACTCAGCTCATATACTTTCAAATTTCTTTGATACCGGCGGTTTCAGACAATATCTTATCCCTCTTCAGTCATCAGTGGAAGCCATGACTGAAGAGGGACAAGATATTGTCTGAAACCGCCGGTATCAAAGAAATTTGAAATCATATGAGATGAGTCGTTAAAAATATGTTCTTCACTCACTATTAAAGAAATTCTATATGTTACTACGTGACTGCAACTATCGACAATATAGTCATGTATTAAAAACATTCTACCTTCGCGACTCATTTCAGTGAATGTCAACCCATGACTAATGAGGGTCTCGACTGTCATTAACTTTAAACGTACATTGTAGAACAAACACACACACACACACACACACACACACTTTGGAATAAGCAATAATATCATAAAGTGTTAAATTAAACGAATTCCTGTTTGATGATGCAGGAAAGTTTTATTTTATTGTTGAAGGCCAGTAAGTATTGAAGTGGGAAATGAAGTTAAAGTAATGAAGAGCCTGACATCTGGTGTGGTAACGCTGTAATTAATCCCGTGGTCTTCAGCGTCATAAAGTTACAATGAAAATGCTTACACAAGCCGCGATCATTTTTTTCTTGTTTCAAGTTTTTACGTTACTCAACCTATTCATGCGTTAATGTTAATGTACTTGGTGCAACTGCACTTCACTACAACACGAGCCATGTTTTCATATTGTACTTTTTTTAGCTGCAGAGCTAGCAAATAATACAAATAATTATGTTCCGCTTAACCCCTAAATTACCGAGACACTAATGTTTCGTAGCAATTATTTAAATGTGTCCGATCGCATTTAAAACAAAATCATCTGTAACTGTAAATTACACTGGGCAACAATGATTTCATTGCATGGAACTTCTGAACGTTTCTAGGGTGAAACTTACCTACAGAATCCAGATTTGAACTCAGAAAAATCCTATCGCATGACATTTCCTCAGAAATTATAGTTATGACCCTACTGAATGGGGACTTCTTATTGATACGTCAAAACATAGTTAGAAGGGTGTCCTCCTACATATGGGAATTTATATGCTTCACACCCTGTTGGTTACTAAGTTATTCACAAAGAGTAGTATGAAAATCTGAAACTACTACTGACCAAAACAAAATATGAAAAACATAAATGGGGGCAAGTGTGTGGAGATTTCAAAGTTATCTCACTCTTGTTGGGTCAACAGTTAGGCTATACAAAATATCCGTGTTTCATTTGCGAGTGGGACAGTCGGGCAAAGGAACAACATTGTATTAAGAAGGAATGGCCACGAAGACAATGGGATGTTGGTTCAAAAGAACATTAAGAATAAGAGTTTTATTGAGGCATCTGATGTTCTCTTACCTCCTCTCCATATTAAATTAGGGCTCATGAAACAATGTTTCAATGCCTTGGACAAGGAAGGGCATTGCTTCTTGTACATTTGTGAAAATTTCCCAGTTTTAAGCAATGCAAAAGTGAAAAAAAGTATATTTACAGGCCCGGATATCAGGAAGCTGCTTCGTGATGATAATTTTGAAAGTTAAATGAATTCGAAAGAGTTGTCAGCGTGGCAATCATTCCGAGATATTGTTACAAAGTTTCTAGGTAATATAAAGGATCCAGATTAGGAACGCTTGGTAAACAAAATGTTGAATGCATTCAAGGAACTTGGCTGTAACTTCAGTCTCAAGGTCCACATGCTATATTCTCACTTGGACTACTTTCCCGAGAATTTTGGAGACTACAGTGAAGAACTTGAGGAGAGGTTCCACCAAGATCTCAGGGAATTAGAAACAAGATACCAAAGGCAGGTGGAGCACCACAATGCTCGCCGACTACTGTTGGATGATGAAGAGGGAAACTCCTAGAAGTATTTATAAAAGGAAGCCAACAGGAAAAAGCTCCACATGCAAAAAAAAAACAAGATCACATTGATTAACTGTACTCTTTATCACTTTATATTAAGTTGACAATTAAATTGACAATATTACAATATTTAGTCATATCTAACAGTGACTGCATTATGTTTTTACTAAAAACATCATACAAGAAGTTTGTCTTAAAACCACTGCATTTGTGCATTGAGCGTTACACTAATCTCTGTTTTGCAAAATTCCTGACGTGATACAAAGAAACCGTTTGGAGATTCAGTTTGTGCACACCTGTAATGCATTAGGGCATATCTCAAAGTTTGTGCAATGTTCTAAAAGTGAAAATTTGTTGCCCAGTGTTGTTATTAGTGCATATTAGCGAATTTAGAATGAATAAAGATATTGAGGCTGTTCTTATGAAAAAATGTAGGTCTACATACATTCTCCAATTCTATTCAGTAAATAGGCCTACCTAAAATGACCTCAGCAAATATTTATCTTATGGCTTCCTCTAGTCTGGATTTAGGTTAAGTTTATGATTAAGGGCTTTCCTTTCGCTTCATAAGCATTATTCACCTAACATATCATCGAGGTAAAGTAACCCTAGCTTAAGAAGTGGGTTACAATTCCGTCCGCCAAAGCCAGGAGTGAATACCAGGAAAGTCTTGAATACAACCTGGAGGCATTGATCATATATATGTGTGTGTGTGTGTGTGTGAGCTTTTTTTAATGCTCCAGTGGCTGAAAAGTTTTGTTTTATCGAAGCCTTCACCCTTCTAAAAGAGTAGAATTTGCTAGTAACTCCATTAATTCATATATTCATATCAAATAAGATAATGTATGGATGATCACGATGACCACATGGTGTTCGGGGACTATTTATTTCTTCTTCCAGATAGACGCAATTCCGATGTTTTTTCTGGGTAACCTTTCTTCTTATTTTGGTGAAACATGTTAATACCAATTTAACTGCTTATATCATATATGCCCACCGCTGTGGTCTCGAGATAGCATGCCGCCTTGTCACGCAGCGAGCTCGGGTTCGATTCCCGGTCAAGACAGGCTCCTGGGTGAGGTATTTTTCGGGGTTTTTCCTCACCTGTAAGACAAATGTCAGGAAGCTTAGGGCTCAACGGTCTTCGAAAATCATCCGGCCATCATAATCCGTATCGTCCTTCAGCGGTGTGGAAAACGACGCGAAGTTACCACACCTATAATTCCCTAGTAAAGCTGCAAAGCATAGCATGAAAATGCTATGATTGCAGTGAAAGACCTGCCCTCGCACAGAATTACTATGGATGGATGGATGAATGTCATATATAATGTACTATTGCATGTTTTATTTTTGTTTCTCGTATGACTTTTTTTTTATTTTGGAAAACTTGCTGCTCCCCGCAAGAAAGCCATTGAAATATATACGGCTAAATAACCTAGAAGGAAAATAGAGGCTATACTGTCACTATATATATATAAGCACAGTGAATTTATTAAACATTTCACTTAACACTTTATTTAATTCTTCAGTTATCAAAAAACTCATATTCACAATAATTACAATTCCCAAAATAATCTTACTTTAATTGTTATCTCAGTTAGAAAAATGTTCCACTCACTGACAAATAAATTTTCCACAACTTATCCTCACACTATTCACCACAAGACTCGCTATCGCACACTGACTGCGGTCTCATGCCTCTGCCCTTTTATAAGGCGCAAGAAAACCCTGGAAACAGCCTCGAGATACTTCCAAGCTTTTTTGAAAGGAGGAAGGAGACACCAATAGAACCATCTGGCAAGACGCTCCAAATAATTCACCGGCTGTGCGGGTAGTCAAACTCGCCATGGGCGACTCACCCGCGCAATTCAAACGTCGCTATGCAACATGTAGCAATATAAAGGATATTTCGGAATAAGTATTACAAAATTTTAGAGGTTGTAGAGGGGACTTAGGTAAAGTTTTGATCAGGAACCCAGGTCCAGAACCTATTTTAATGTAAATTAGGTTTGAAAATCGAAACACAATGGGCTGATATTGCATATCTTGTGTTTCGGAATAAGTATTTCTGACTTCTAGGGGTTATACTACAAGCATGGTTCCATGTAGCGACCTTGTTATTCGATGCGCAAAGTGTACCTGCGACGTATGTTTTCATACATGTGCCACACAAGATCTGATGTGTGCTCAATAATTTCTGCTACGCCAGAATTGGTGCAAGATCATCTTCCTCCAACACGACAGGTGTAGTACAACTCCAAGATGTATGTAATACTTATTGTGAAACACAAGACAGCAGTTCATTGTGTTTCGATCTTCAGATCTATTTTACGTCGAAATGTTACGTTTCCGGACAAAAGTTCCTCATCAAAACTTTATCTACTACCTTCCCTCTACAACCCCTAGAAGTATGCAATATTTATTCTGAAACACACTGTATAACAGGGTGTTGAAAAAATCACCGACAACGGGGGGTGAGGTAGTATATTGAGATATGTTGATCATAATTTAATAAGGTAACAGTGTCCGGAAATGATGCGCTTTCACACTATGACTAGTCAATTAGGGCTCAAGATCAGTGTTGGTTGAAATGATTTGAAGACTCATTTCTTGACAACAGCTCACAGGTACGGAACCTATGATACGCCGTTTCGCAATGTAATGTGGTTGCAACACGACGGAGCCCCTGCTCACTTCGATGCCAATGTGAGGAGAAATTTGCATACCATGTATCCAGGTCGATGGATTGGAAGAGGGAGACCAGTCCCATTTCCTGAGAGATCACCTGATCGTAACCCTCTCGACTATTTTTTGTGGGGCGACATGAAAGTCTGTTAATCAGACTCCATTAGAGTCACGTATGAATCTTATAGCCCGAATCCACGCTGCTACATAAATAATTCAAACGAGGCCAGGCGTATTTGAACGTGCGCGCCAATCGCTACACCGTCGATATACGCTCTACAATGGGATGGAAGGTAGATATTTTGAAAACTTGATGTGACTGTGACAGTATTGTCATGTATTGAGTTTTGAAATCCAACTAACGGAACTCTTGAGAAGTTAGCTACTCGTAGTGTAAAATCGTATCATTTCCGGACATTGGTACCTGATTAAAAATGATCAGCATATCTCAATATACCACCTCACCTCCGTTGTCGGTGTTCTTTCTACAAAACATTAATTAAGAATAACTCTGTAATTATACATTTCCGGACTCATATTCTGCTAAACTCTGTTTCTTCTCTCAATACACGAGGAATTTATTCATGAGAATTTGCCATTCAGTTTTGTTTTATATATACAGAGTAATGCAAAAAACACCGACAACGGAGGTGAGGTAGTATATTAAATGTGTTGAATTTTTTTTTTCCGGAAATGATGCGTTTTCATACTATGGCTAGTTAGTTATGTCTCAAGATCAGCGTTACGTGGAAGGATTTGAAGACATTTCTTGACAACAACTCACAGGTACAGAACCTGTGATACGTAGCATCACAACGGAATGTGACTCTCATGACGGGAGTTGCAGCTCACTTCGATGTCATTGTGAGGGCACATTTTGATACCACGTATTCAGGTCGATGGATTGGTAGATGGGGACCAGTCCCATGGTTTCCGAGATCACCTGACCTAAACCCTCTCGACTACATTTTGTTGGGCGACATGAAACAGTCTGTTTATCAGACTCCAGTAGAGTCACCTATGGATCTTATAGCCCGAATACACGCTGCTACAGAAATAATT
This sequence comes from Diploptera punctata, assembly GCA_030220185.1. Lineage (NCBI taxonomy): Eukaryota > Metazoa > Arthropoda > Insecta > Blattodea > Blaberidae > Diploptera > Diploptera punctata. The sequence continues at coordinate 405,217 of JASPKZ010009356.1, read as the reverse complement.
CAAACGAGTCCAAGCATATTTGAACGTATGCTCCTATCACTACACCGCCGATTTAAATTCTGCAATGAAATGGGAGGTGGATATTTTGAAAACTTGAAGTGACTGTGACAGTATTGTCAAGTACTGAGTCTTGAAATCCAACTAACGGAACTCTTGAGAAGTTAGCTACTCATAATGTGAAAACGCATAATTCCTCATATACGAGTAGGTACATTATTAAAAAATTATCAACTTATCTCAATATACCACCTCACCTCCGTTGTCGTTGTCTTTTGCAACACATTGTATATATGTTTTTTTTTTCTGAGACAACATCAATAGCTATATTAGTTCGAAATTCGCTACAACTTCTCCCATGAAACTTCTCCCGTTATACTAGTTGTCATTAAAGAGCATTTCAATCTATAAAAGCTCTAAGCTACAGAATATTGTGCAATTTTGACTAATGGTTTTCAAACAGTAAATAATATTCCGTACTAAGCAGAACAGGAATACCACGTCAAATCTTAAATTACCAGCCACCAGGCAGATCTTTGGGCAGACCCTTCAAACGTTGGATTGAGACCGTAACAGACCACTAGATCTATCCCATGAAAGGAAGAAGAAGGAGGAACTATAAAATTATTCATTAAATTTATCAAACATCTTGTCAATGTAGTTTTTCTGGCAGATGTTCTTCAAATAATCTTATGGAACGCAGTAATTATTTAAAAAGAAAAGAGAACATCGCAGAGTATTTACAATTCTGTGTAATTGTGCGTGAAGGTCTATAAAAGTACAATATCTGAAAGAAATATAGGGCGTAGCTGGAGAAACATCGATAAATAAATTTTAAATGAACAAACTTAGAAATTCTGATCACTTGGGGGTTTCAGCGTACTCTGGTCCAGTTTCATTAGGACTCAAGTCTACACCCAACATTAGTGTTTGCGCTCATGCACCTATATAATATTATATTTTGTACAATAACACATTTTCTTATATTTGCAACTACAATTTGCGATATACATGAGTAAATAACAACAATAACTAGTAATAATAATGATAATAACTACATTGGTTCAGATAATTATAACATATACCTATGAGTGCGATATACATAATAAATTAAACCGAAATAAAAATTATGTGCGGCACTAAAGAAGAACCCTCCGAAAGACTCGAAGATAAACTCAGCTCAGGTTTTATAAAATTATGGGTGTTCCTGTTATTTTATATGTATATTAATCTTGGGGCACTTACAGAAAAAGGTATCTCACACATTCAAGCCATTGAAATGAAATTTTTAAGACTCCTAAAAGGATGTACACGCATGGTTATATTACTTAATGAGTCAATAACAAATGAAATGAAGATATTTTCAATACTCGATAAACAACAAGAACACGAATGCCAAAGGAAAGAACATTTAGACAGAATGGACAATACAAGATTATCCAAAACGATAAACACCTACAAACCGCATGAATAAAGATCATTGGGACGGCCAAAGAAACGATGGACTTGAGACCGGAACAGATCGCATTGACCTAATCCTGGAAACGAATAATAATAATAATAAAAACAACAACAACGTGAAGTAAATTTTCCTCGCATTTATTTAACAAAAAATAGTTATGGTGGGGCTTAACTCTAACATCAAAGAGAGGACTAGTCTCACAGAAATCTTATTACTGTACTTTTCTTGAATATACGATATTTGGACTTTGACATTTCTTATTAACTACGTCAGTTTGTTTGTTGGAGGATTTTAACTGAAAAGAAATGTCAATAGTAATAATACGTTTTATTTTTATTATATGGTATTTTTACCTTAGGATGGTGAAGTGGTTTCCATGCTTAAATTATCTAGAAAGCAACGCCAACGTTAGGATTGCTGCCAAAAGGATCATCCACACCGTAAGATCGAAGGCGATAAGGCAGATAAAAAAATAACTTCGGTCAAAATAGTGACGATCTTTCACCGCAAAAACATATCTACTGTCAAGAAACGCGGACGGGATAAAATTTTTGCGGAGATAAGATACTCTCCCGTTCGGATCTTTGGGCCGTTACTACTTCAGGGAATACAAGACATTGTAAGGTATCATTTTGTAAATCTCTCACTGTGGTCCCATTGTATCCTTGTACATTATGGGAAGAGGATGATATAAACTAGTTGCCATCTTTTTTATGTATTATCCTAGTATTTCATACTTTGTACCTATATACTAATACAATAAATGGAAATTATGGAAATTAATGAAAAATTATAATTTGGGACTTCAATTTTTAAAAAAGTTATATATATATATATATATATATATATAGTTTCGCAAAAACGTACATAACTCCGTTCATTTTAAACATAAATTAATAAATTATTTCATAGTAATATTGATAAATTCATACCTAGATTTTAGCTTTTCATACTTTAATAGTTCATATCAAAATTAAATTATAATAATGACTAAAAATTTTAGATTATATTTGTAATAATACATTTTAATAAATACGTGGATATTTCATGAAACAAATTATTAAATGCAAACTTTGGATAACATAATTATAAATTGGATCTAGAGAAAACAAATTCAAAATCCCATTCTAGTATTTATAATTGTGAGAGAGTTACATCGATTTGTATGCTGCTATATGATCGAAAATAAAAATTTTGAAAACTGCAATTTAATATTAAATATGGATGTATAAGTGTAGAAATTACATTAAAAGCTTTCTAATGCCGTGCATATAAAACCAACAAAAACAGTTTCCTTACCAATCAAGTTAAGTTGAAAAAAGTATAGATTTTTAAAATGTTGAAGTACACCGCTGTGTTCTCGAGGTAACACCTCTGCCTCGAACGTAGCGGGCCCAGTTTCGATTTCCGGTCCGGCAAATATCCTGGGTCTTTGCTTATATAAAAGACAAATTTAAGAGACACATTGTCTCCAAACATCATCCGGTCATCAATTTACTCTTACTCACTAGCACTATCGAACCCGTAGGTTCATTGCCGCACGGACATAAGCTCTCCATACATCCCTATCCTGAGCTAATGCTTTCCAATCATTCCCTGTATAATCTACTTGCCAAATCATAGTTAATGTTATTCTCCCACCTCATTCTTGGTCTACCAACTGGGCGTTTTCCCTCTGGCTTTCCTACAAGAAGCTTCCATGCAAGCCTTTCATTCCCCATACGTGCAACATGTCCTGCCCATCGCAGTCAACGAGACTTAACTGTTCTTATTATATCTAGCTTCCTATAAAGACCATGTAGTTCATTGTTATGTAGTCTTCTCCATTCACCTGTCTCTTCATCTCTCTTTGCTCCAAAAATTTTCCTAAGTACTTTATTCTCAAATACTTTTAATCTCCTTTCCTTCCTTAAAGTAAGAGTCCATGTTTCGCATCCATATAATATAACTGGTAGAATAATAGTTTTATATATTTTCAGTTTAACGTTTTTTGAAAGGAGTTGGGACATCAAGAGTCTCTGCAATGCATAATAGCACGCATTTCCAGAATTGAGCCTATGTTTAATTTCTTTGTGCATCTCATTCCTATTTGTGATTACTGTTCCTAGGTATTTGAATTCAGCCACTTCCTCAAAATTTCCCTCATTTGTCATTAGCTGTCCATTTCCATAACATAATGAATTTCTACGTGTGACCATATATTTAGTTTTATTGATATTTACTTCGAATCCTAATTTCTTAGTGTTCCTCAACAGTATGTGCGTATTGTCCTTTAGTATTTCCTCGCTATCGGCCAACAATACTACATCATCAGCATAAACTAACAGCTTGTTAATACCATTCAGTTGTAAGCCTTCCTCATTCTCTAAATATTTAATGGCATGCTCTAGTACAAAATTAAATAGTAGAGGAGATAGTGCATCTCCTTGCTTCAGCCCATTCTGGATTTCAAAAGTATCCGAAAACTGTTTGCCTACACGCACCTACTCTTTGTGCCATTTAGACACATTCGTATAAGTCTAACTAACTTTTTAGGAATTCCGTCATCTGGCCATCAAACCATAACATATTTGGCTTGTGCAGTATGAATGAGTCAATGGTGTGCCCTGTCTTAAATGTTCATATTGTCTCATATGGGCCCTGGCACTGAGCTGATCTCTCATTCAGGGAAGTGTACATATCCTTGTGTAGTCAAAAAATGTGTATAATACAGAGTTACAAATCATCTCCGAACAGGTTCACATAGGGGTGGTATATCTATAAGGGGATAGTTTAACCAAAGTAAGTACAATGAGAGGTCATGTTCTTCCCCTAAATCTAGCTGATTTATAACCGAGATGTGGTTAAAAACGTCAATGCAATTGTTGAGTTAGCCTCAAGTAACATTTCTATACATTTTATTAGTTTTTAATTATTATTTGACCGAGGCAAGTTGCTCTTTCATTTTGCCTTGTCAATATCATAACATAATTTATATAATTGCTTCATAGAGATGCCACAGGGTTTCTTTCCATTCCTCCTTCTCTCAGACATATTTTGACTTACATAAAGCTATCCATGTCCAGTCGTAACAGTTTACTCCAAACTGTTGAGTCTTTCATACCTAACTTCCATTGATCGTCTGCCGTGATGTAGTAGATATATTTTCTTTCTTGCAGATGCGTCACTGCGAATCGTAAACTTTCCTCTCTATCTCTGTCTATTTTTATACATACATCCAACTTGGGGCAAGGGTACATGTGGGAGTTATGTAACCAAGCTAATTTTGTTACGCATATCACCCTACAAATGTCAGCGGATGACAAGTGGTTAGCTCATCGTTTCAAAGAGACACCTAGCAGGTAACTAAGAAATTACACGAATAGGAAAGCCCGATTCAATTTTGCTCAGAGTCACTAATTTAGGCTTGAGCCCGAAAGTCTTCATATTCGGGATCCATGCCTTAAAGTCCTTCCAAGAGGATTCATCTCTTGGATTTTCTCATTCTAAAAGTCCATCACCACCAACCGGGTTTAAACCCGCAACCCTCGATACCAGAAACAAGACCACCTAGGCCGATCCCTACCTCTATAGTTTAACAATTGAATTTAAACATAGGACTGTTAATATCCAGACTTAACTATTTTGTACTCCATTTTAATTCTACGGTAAATATGTATGATGATTTTTCATATAAACACTTTCTTATTATATAAAATCCAGTACGCTTTTCTTATTCTCAAAATAAAGTTGTAAAATCTCGGAAACTGAAGCACCTAAAAACAAAGGACTTTCAAAGTTATGAAGGTAATAATGAACTCTTTTTCTAGAAATATTCCAAACAATCGACATTACATAGGTTTTGCCGAGACCTACTTATAGTTCCTACCCAAAGCTCTCACAATGTAAAACTTAATAATTAAAAAAAATCAAAGTGGTCATAAATTTAATAATAAGTTTATGACATCAAGACTTTTTTATTTCCTGATTTACAGTATTAGATATATATATATATATATATATATATGTATGTATATCATCGGTTGATTAACGTCTTTGACATCGTCCGATTCCTAATAGCCAATTTTGTCGATCCGTCCAATTCTCTGGTTGTAGATGTTTCTTCTCCATGTAGGCCAATAAATATATTCACTGACTCCAGGAGGTTTTAGATCTTCCTCTGCACTCGTACCCAAAATTATATAACACTTTTTCTCTTCCAGCATTTTCTAATTTCCCCAGCCCCTTCCTAATAATTATCTGTTGTATCTCTTATATCCAGGAGTGACCAGATCGATCTTTCCTTTATGTCCTCGATCATTTCCATTTCAGAACCTGTTTGGGACTCCACGATCCCTCCATTATTTTAGCGTGTCCTTACCAAAACAACTGTTCTTCCTTTTTCACTTGTCTAATTTTTATATTCATTATCATCATCATCATCATCACTCCAGGGATTAGGCAATTGCCCGTTCCGACTTCATATTGCATCAGCCCAACGTCTTCTAGGTCTTCCAACATCACGCCTTCCTCTTGCTTGATAATTTCTGGCTAACAATGGATATCTCTCCTTGCTCATTCCATCCATGTGATCAATCCATTTCTGTCTGTAATTCGTGACTTTATCCAATAAAGGCTGTACTTTCAATTCTTCTCTTATATCCTCATTTCTTATTCTATCAAGTCTTGTACATCCTTTTACTTGTCTTAGGAACCGCATCTCTGCCGTCTGTATTCTATCCTTCTGTCTTTTCACTGGAGCCCAAGTTTCACATCCATACAATATTGTGGGAACCGCCATAACATTATACATTTTTATCTTGGTTTCTTTTCTAATTTTATTTTTGAATGTTCTCTGTATTGTTCCACACACCGTCTGAAATTTATTTATTTTGGAGTCAATATCTCTTTCCACATTGTAGCCAACATCACAGCCCAAATATTATATTCATTATCCTCTCAAATTCTTGATATATTGCTAAAAGTCTAAAAATTTCCATTTCTGTTGACAAAACTTTTTTATTTTAAATTGTGTGTTATGTAATTTCCATGACTCGGCTCCGTTCAATATTGTATTTTAATTATGGATATATATTTAAGGATCTTGTTTTCATAGTAGCATTACATTCAACATTTTGATTCTCGTTTTTCCTTAATTTTTCAATGTCTGATGTCATCCTATTGTCTCTTGAAATCTGTTAACTTTATTCCTAAATATAAAAATTGGTCATAGCCCTTAATAAATTCTTCCTTTTTCACTTTATAAAATTAAATCTCTAGTAATATCCCCACAACATACAAAAATTGTCGAATTTTATTTTCGGTGTCCATTCTTTAAATTCTTCTATCAATCTCGTAAACACGTACTATATGTATATTCCTGAGCTGTGATTACTCTGTCGACTACAAATAGTACTGACAACATATCTAAAGTATAATTTTCAGATGCAGCGGTTCACATCCGAGCACTGTAGTTCACTTCGCATAAAAACATAATATCGCCTTCAATTTGCACTCCTATTCTTAAATATGTTTATTCCCATGTCTTTAGTGCTCTCTGCAATAACAAATTTTATATAAAATAGGTTAACTGAAATCGCCTCTGATAACTCGTTTCTTATTTTAACTCTTTGTGTTCCATCTGCATCAGTATTTATTTCATTATATTAATTTACACCTTATATTTGTATGTTCAAATAAAATACATAAGAATCTTCCTTTGTTAACATTCTCATCTGGGTATCCAATGTAATCCACGTTCTCCTAACTTCAAACCTGCTAAAATTGTGAAACCTCTAACAGGAGCTTCTACATGGGGCTTAGTTAGTCAAAAATGAACCGAAAAAAATGGTGTTCTTATTAAACATGCTATAATTATTCTTAAATATAAGAACATTTCAGTACACACATAAAACCTCCATAGCGCGACAGGCCTTTGGTCTATCCGTCGGCTGCTGACCTCACATCCATATGTGCTAATCACAGAGGTAGACGATCATCCAGCCAGCGTAGGGTTGTCATGTGGTTAACATGTCGGATCCCCCATCCGTTATGGCTGGTTTTCTTAACATGGAGCCGCCACTTATTGGAGCTACCCAAATTCCTCCCGATACTGGGTAGGCACCGGTCTCATACTGACTGAAAATTCCATGCGAAAACTTCTTCCCTCTTGGAAACTCTAATCAGTGCAGGTAAATATTTTTTTCACATAAATATGTAAAGCCTGTCTGTACTCTTATATCCCCAATTCCTTGTTGGAGTTACTTAATCATAAGTAATGCCACGAGTGATTTCCAAATTATCGATAAATTCACGACTCACGAAGTAGAGGAGTGAATTTGTGTATAGAATTTGGAAATCAAGAGTGGCATTTGTTAGGACTATTTAATGAATACAATTAAGCTGTTTACGCACAAATCATTATTTAAATATAGTTATTTTACAATATTTATATATTTAATGTAAACGGCGATATTTGAAAACAAATTAGAAACGATTGGTACGCTTCATCTGCTTCTTTGGTTCATCACCATAGAGAACGAAGGTTCATCACTGCAACCGCATCATATTATTTATTGCCAAAGGAACGCAATATTCTAAGAATGCACTCTAGTGGAGAAAAAATGAAACACATCAAACTGTATATTGATTCATTTCTGATGTCCTATGACAATTACATTTTCTCTGGAATGTTATTACCTGGAAAAAAATGCATTTAAGAAAGTGCAAACAGTTGTTTCTTTTTTTGGTGGTATAATCAATTGCTACAAATGTTTTTATATTAACTCCCGCATGCGCTACGTGTTGACATTCATTCACTGTAAATACAATATGGTAGCCGTATTTCTTAGGGAGTCAGTCACTGCAAAATAGTGCTATGACCTATTCATAATGTTAAAATAGGTATTTTCTTTATTATGATAAACTTTAGTTGGTAAATTCTAGGTGAAACACGACTGTGATTGGTTGTAAACAAAAAACCATTGAAATGTGATTGGTTATTGACTCCCATTTGCGGCATGAGTTAAATAGTCAAGGTTAATTAAGTTGAATATATGTATCTAAAGATCTCATCGAGTGACAAGAGATTAGCTTATCCCCTCAAAGAGACACGTCAACAACCAAGATATTACTTGGATGAGAATAGTCGATGCAATTAAGCTAACAGGTTCTAATTGAGGTTTAAGGTTCTTTTACGACCCTTAAAATCTTCATATTCGGGGCCCGTGGCTTTAAGTGCTTCCGGACGACTTGTTCTTTGGATTTTTCCATTTCACAGAAAATCTCATCGACTTCGGCCGGGTTTTAACCCACGATGTTCGGTAGCAGAAACAATGAACATAACCGTCAGAGCACCGAGAAGACGGTATATGATAATACACATCAACAACAGAATGGTTTAAGGCATAAAATTTCCTTCGAAGATTATAATTTATCGGTAATGAGAATGTCCCTTGAAGGTATTACGGGCGCTGTGCAGGGGTTAGTTTAAGGGTGGGACTGCCACCCCATTGCATCCAAACTTGCAGGTTGTTCTGGATACATAGTCTTCACCACGGCTGATATATATGTCTTCCCCAGGTCCAGGCGTCTAGAAACTCAGTGTGAGCTCACCTCTCTTTGCTTGCAGTTTTCGATCCCTTAGTTACATACATAAAGAGCTTGAGCTCTGATTGGTAAGGTACAATGCAGTAGCTATATTTCTGCTAAGTCTATCTATATATCTATCTATCTATAATGGCGTAGTCCAATGTTGAGTCATAGCCTATCCTTTGTAAGGAGTTACTAGACCATGTTAATTTTTAGTTACCTTATTTACTCATAGATGTCATGGTTGGCATGCGGTCAACACACCGACCCATTGAGACATCTAACAGACAACTAAGGTATTACCAGGACGTTGATGTCGGTAAATTTTGCTTAGAGGCCTCTTTATTCCGGCTTAAGGATCTTTAACGAGCCTGAAAATCTTGAGACTCGGGACCTCGGCCTAAAGTCCCTCCCGATGGACTTGCCCCTTGGGTTTTTTCTTCTTCTTCTTCTTCTTCTTCTTCGGCTCTCCCCCACTTATAGGTTTGCCGTCTTCAGTTTCCATTTATCTCTATTATTCCAATCTCCCTCTTCCAAATTCCTATAATCCATTATAGTTCTGACGTAGGTTTTACATTTCCATCTTGGTCTGCCACGTTTATTTCTTCCAGGGGGTGACCATTGGTATATATTTTTTGGTCATCTTTCATTTTCCATTCTTTGTACATGGCCATACCATTTAAGCGTTTGATTTTCAATCCTCTTAACAACGGATGTGGTGACATTCATTTCTCTCCAAACGAATTCATTTCTTATTTTATCCTCTCTCTTTTTTTTGGAGGCTTCTTCTAAAATAATCAAATTCAACTGTTCTAATTTCATTGCTTTGTAATACCGTCAGGGACCAAGTTTCGCATCCATATGACAAAATATTCTGTATTATGCTCTTATAAATTTTCATTTTAGTTTCCTTTGTAATATTTTTATTCCAAATTATTCCATATAATGTCTTAGTTGCATTTTTTGCCATTGCACTTTTAGTCTGTACATCTCTCTCACAGATACCTAAACTTGTAATTATTGACCCAAGATATTTAAAAAATCCACACTTTTTTATTTTCCCTGTTTCAAGTATGAGGTCATCCACATCCTTTCCCAAACACATATATTCTGTTTTCTGTAAATTTATATTCAGTCCCCATTTTTTATATTCTTTCATTAGTTTATTTATCATATATTTCATATCATCTTAATCCCCTGCAAAAATAATTTGATCATCTGCAAACTACAATGAATGCAATACTTTTCCTCTTATAGGAACACCCATTTCAGAATATTGTTTATACCACAAGTTAAGTAAATGTTAAAAAGAATTGGTGATAAACTGCATTCCTGCTTAAGGCCTTTATTCACTGTGAATTCCTCTGTTAAAGTATTCTGTATTTTTCTTTAGCTTTTGTATTACTATAGATCCTCCTAACAGTATTAAACCATTTATCACAGATATTCAGATTTCTCATTGCCGTCCATAACAATTGTCGAGGTACACTATCATATGCCATCTCTAAATCAATAAAGGTCATATGCAGTTCTTTATTTTTTTTGCTAGGATTTTCTCTTGTAATTGTCTAATACAGAAAATATTATCAATACATGAACTTCCACTCCGGAATCCACATTCTTCTTCTCTTAAGTTATTTTTTATCTCCTTAAGTTTCAAATTTATAATTTTACTAAAAATCCTAGCTGTTGAAGGCAAAACGCTTATACCGCTATAATTGGAACATAGCTTTTTTATCACCTATTTTAAAAATAGGAGTAATGTACGATAAATTCCAGTCTTCTGGGATATCGTCTCCAATTTCAATTTTTTTTAAAGTTTTGTTAAAAATATTACTAAAATATCTCCTCCATGTTTTAGGAGTTCCGTCTGAATTTTACCTGGTCCTGGTGCTCTCCCATTTTTTGCCCCTTTCAAAGCTCTTTTCACTTCATCTCCTGTTATCTCTGGAGTGTCAAATGTATATTCTACATCTGTATCTTGAAGTTGCAACTAATTTCTATTTTCTTGAAGTAAACCTTTATAATGTTGCATCCATTCTGATGGTCTTATCAACTGAATATTTATCTTCTTTCTTTCTGATTTCCTGATTTTTGTGATGTTTTCCAAGCTTCTTTGGACCTAGCATATCCAATATTTGAGCATATATTATCCCAGTACTCATTTTTTGTTCTTCTCACTTCCACCTTTGTTTTATGTTTTAAAGTGATATATTCATTTCGAGATGTTGTTGAGTGATCTGATAACCATTTCATCCGTGCTTTCTTTTTTCTCCTACTAATTGTTTAATATCGTGATTAAACCATTCATTATTTCTTTTTAGTTCTCGATTTTCTGTCCCAAGTGCTTCTAAAGCTGCTGAATGTATACTTTCCTTTAGTTGATCATACATTTCCACTGTAGATTTATTTACATTTAAATTAAGTTTTTGCTTTAATCTTGATTGAAAAAGATATTTTATACTCTCATCATAGAGTAAACTTACTTTATATTTTTGTTCATTCAAAGGGGTTGCATTTGTTCTGTCTTCCGTTACTTCAATATTTTGTTTTTTTCTTACTTGTTAATATGAATTTTCTCAAAAGCATATAATGATCACTTCCGCAATCTGGTTTTCTACACACTCTAACACCTTTCACTATCATATCACGATTTTTTTCACAATTATATAATCAATTATTAATTTGAGACTTTTTGTTGGCTGTTCCCATGTGTATTTATGTATTTCCCGATGTTGGAAGAAACTATTCATTATCATATAGCCATGTTGTTTACATAAACTTATCAATCTATCTCCATTGTCATTTTCCACTTTTTCCCCAAATGGTACAATCACTTCATCTTTCATTCTACTTCCTACTCGACTATTAAAACCTCCGGTTATTATTACTTCTTGATATTTTTTTTTATTTTGTCCAAAATTTCTGAAAGTTTGTCAAAAAATTAATGTTTCTCTATGGTTGTTGCATCCTCATTTATGGCATATACTCCTATTATTATAAGCTCTATCCCAAAAAGTTTGAGATTTAATTTAATAATTCTTTCATCAATTTCTTCCCAAGACACTGTATTTTTTACCAACTTATTTTTTATCAAAATGGATATACCTCTTTTTTGCTCTACTAGTTTTTGGTACTCCACTCCAGATATGTGTATAATTTCCTAATTCCTTGGATTTTTACGTCCTAAAAAATCCATTGATCCCAGCGACCCGTGACCCTCGGAACCAGAGCAAGAAGCATAACCACTAGCCCATCGCGGCCGACACATTTATACTATAGGATACGCATTTTGAAAAGCACAGCACTGAAATGGTGTGTAATTTCTCTTATCTATAGTCAGAATGGCAAAGTTTGTGGAGCGCACCGGCACTCTGAGAGTACGTAACCCCCAACCATGATCTACCTGTTGGCGTTGTGGACTACTCCTGTTAGACAGTATAAATATCTTTCCTGACATAGCCCTCTGGGTCATTGTGTACTGAAACCTCGCACCACGATACAGTGGAAGTTTTTTTTTTATCTCCACCGAGACTATCAAATTACTATAAAAAACTACCCAGATCAGACATGTGTTTAATTTTTCCACTTGCATTGGCATTTTTTCGTGAGAGAATGGTTTCAGATTCTAGTGTAGAAAAATATCCGTAAAAAAGTAAAAAAACAAGATATTAAAGTCCCGGGAGAAAGATTTATTGATCCAGAGGGAAGGGGAGAGAGAGAGAGAGAGAAAAGGGAGAAGGGACCTGAGCGAGATGATAAATAAAGACAATTTCCAGTGTTGACACCTGTAGTTGGTTTATAATTGAGTTTTTCTCTAGAGAGCAATATATAGAGGGAGCGTGGCTATAACTAGCTTTACAAGCGACTTCCATTCACACATACCAGTAGAGGTATATCCGATATTGGCTCTTGGAAAAATATAGGGTCTACCAACACGTTTTAGGATCAACAAGAATGCCTCAACGATAGAGGCCTCGCCACTTTTTTTTATATATAGCTCAGTGTCTATTAGAGAAACATGATTCAAAATCAGGTTTTTTTCTAATAATTTGGCGCATTTTGATCACTGTTACATATTATTAACAGGCGTTAACGATGGACCTGCCATATAAACTGCAAATGATTCATAAAACTTTATGTGTATCGGATGTATTATTCAGTGCTCCCACATATTTCTTTATTCTTTTCCGCGATCTAAAAAAAATCATAGGCCTACTCTTGCTCTGCTATGCAAAATTAATGTAACTGTACACCAAGCTATTTGTCTTCTCGATTCCATCTCCATTACTCCAATCACAACTGAATTACACAATCGCTCAAGTAAATTGCTACTTAAGATTCAAAAGCACAGAACTGCCTGACTCCGGAACTCACTAGAGGCCGTTGACTCTTATAAAATAATTATTTTTTGCGCGATATTGCGTTTTGTCATATTTACAGCAAAGGCGATCATGATTGAAAGTTCAACTTCCTACATTTCGGGGTTGCCAGACTATATAACTATAATCTAATATTACATATTACAAAACTCGTGCGGGAAGTAAAACCACTGCCCTTTATATACCTATACTACGTACAATGTATATATAAAAATATATCCAAAAGGTAGTGTTAATATGCATTATACGAAACAAATCACTGTATTTTAAATGAACTGAACTTTATTTGAAACAATGAAACAATATATAAGTACTTGCCGCCATTTTATGACTGATTGGTGTCACGGCCTGCTGTAGTCTCAACTAATAAACATTGCCCACACTGTTAACGTTAGTCAGCTGTTTGTAATGAACGCAAATATTTCCAACAAAAGTGTTATAATTTTACTATTATTTATTATTTTGAAAACACCATAGCGCAAAAAATAATGTATATCGCACGTTTGTGAAGTGTTTTACAGAATCTCGGAAATTAAAAAACTTGCTATCGCTCGGTCTTTAAACATTTCCTCGCTTCTCTAAAAACCACTTCCCAACCTCGCATCGTAATACACAATTTCATGTCTAGCCCTGTGTAGCCCTGTGTATCAGAAGATTCATTATTTCTGATTTTTGTTTCTCTAACACTAATTTGGTAATTTAATTTCAGTTAAAATGTTCATAAACTTCTACTTGTTAACATTTATTATAGCTATATTATGACAAGCTACCACACCTATAATTCCCTAGTAAAGCTGCAAGCATAGAATGCAAATGCTGTGATTGTAGTGAAAGACCTGCCCTCGGGCAGAATTACTATGGATGGATATATTATGACCGCATGTGACGTTCTCGGTGGTCTAGTGGTAATATTCTTACATCTAGCCCCGAGGGTCACGGATTCAATTCCGGCTGGGACGGACGGATTTTTAGAATGGTTAATTCCAAATGAAATGTCTTCCAGGAGGGACATTAAACGTGGGTTCCGAGTTTGAAGATTTTAGAGTACATAAAATAACTTCAAGCCTAAATTACTGCCTCTGAGTAAACTTTAACCGGCCTTCCCCATCCAAGTAATACCTTAGTTCTCTACTCAATGTCTCGTTGAGGCGACGTGCTAACCACATGTCATACACTGACTTCTGTACGGACTCCCAGAAATGCAAAATAATAAGTATTTCCTGAACTGTGTCTATGTTTAATTTCTTTGTGAACCTCATACTTGTTTCAAATTTAATATTGTTCCTAGGTAATTGAATGCACTTTTATTATTATTATACGGAGAGTTGTTTCCGATCTCTGAAAACGATTTTCCAAGTAGATTATGACGTTGGAGTGTGAGTCATCAGGACAGGAGTGTGCTAGGTGAACAAAACAATCAGTGTGCTGCTTCTGTTAGACTCGCACGCGTGTGGCTCTCATAATGCCTAAGAAGATATACCCGTTTTGGGAAGGGTACATTATTGCCCTTTCCGACGATAATTATAGTTATTCCGCGATTATTGAGGCTTGTAAAAACATAATTTTATGGTGTCAAACTGTGGAATTAGCTCAGTGCTTAATAAAATGGGGAAGGGTCGTTTGGGATTAATTCCAAAAGGAAACAAACGGGCATATCCAAGACCTGCTACTACCCGCACCCCAGATGTAATCAGAAAAGTCAAGGCCCTTATCTCTGGTGGTAACCCTGCCACACAAAGGGTGATTGCGAACAGATTGTAAATATCCCTTAAAACTGTAAATGCCATAATAAACAAAGATTTAAACATGGAGAAGTGCCACAAAAGGAGGGTTCATAAATTGTTGCCACGTCCCATTGCCGAATGTCGCACCAACAGCAGGAAACTATGAAAAGCACCTCGCAAGAGAAAAATGGAAATTTTTGGTCACACTTGATGAAGCATATGTTTATCTAGGAGACAGCAACAACCCCCGGACAATTTACTATAGAGAAAGGGGTGAAAAAAATTTTCAAAAGTGGTATGCCGAATGCAGAGAAAGTTTCTCCAAGGGATTTATGGTCATCGCGGGATATTGCTACAATGAAAAACTGACCATTCGTAGAGTAGCTAAAAAGGCCAAAATCAACTCCCAGTACTACCAGGAAGAAGTTCTCACCCCAATTTACCGGACTGAAATCCCAGCTCTCTATGGTACAGACAAAAACCAAGTCTGAGTGCACCAAGACAAGGCCTCCAGTCACACTTCGGGTTCAACTCTGACATTCCTGGAGAAATGGAGCAGGAAACTGGAATACATGCTATTCCATTCAGCAACATCCCAGTGAAGTCTCCTGATGCATCACCGATGGACTTTGTGTCTTTGGACTCTTCAAAAGGACACTGGGAAACAGGCATCCTCGAACAATGGACGGTCTCTGGAAAGCATATAAAGAGGAGTGGGAACTTCTAGACATGGCTGTGCTGCGTAAGAGTCTTCTGCAGCGGAAACTCCGATGCCGAACCATAGCTCGGGTGAAGAGCCATCAATTAGAGGATGCTCGATGGTGGAGACACGGCTTTTCTTAAGGTAAAACTTAAAAATCATTTGTTATCAGAGATCAGAAACAACCCTCCGTAATTATTATTATTATTATTATTGTAATTATAATTATTATAATTATAATTATAATTATTATACTTGTTTGTAATTTAATATTGTTCCTAGGTAATTGAATTCACTTTTATAATAATAATAATATAATAATAATAATAATTATAATTATAATAATAATTATTATTATTACAATTATAATAATAAATATAATTATAATAATAAATGTAATTATAATTATAATAAATATAATTATAATAATAATAAATATAATTATAATAATAATAATAATAAATATAATTATAATAAAAATAACTATAATTATAATATTAATAATAACTATAATTATAATATTAATAATAACTATAATTATAATAATAATAATAACTATAATAATAATAATAACTATAATTATAATAATAATCAGTATTATTATTAATAATATTATTAGTCCACCGCTGTGGTCTCGAAGTAGCGTGCTGCTTTGTCATGCAGCGGGCCTGAGTTCGTTTCCCGGTCGCGACAGGCTCCTGTGTGAGGTTTTTTCCCGGGGTTTTTCCTCACATGTAAGACAAATGTCAGGAAGCGTAGGGTCCAACGGTCCCCGAAAATCATCTGGCCATCATTATCATCCTCATCATTACCATCATCATCTTTCACCGATGTGGAAAGTAACGGGAAGGTACCACACCTATAATTCCCTAGTAAAGCTGTAAAGCATACCATGAAAATGCTATGATTACAGTGATTGACCTGTCCTAGGGTAGAACACTATTGAATGGAATTATTATTATTATTATTATTATTATTATTATTATTATTATTATTATTATTATTATTATTATTATAAATGAATTTATTTCAGTAGATCTTTAAAAATACATTTATTTCCTGTAGTATTGCTATTCCTTCTATGGTATCTTTATTCTTGCGTGCTTAAATCTACCCGCAAGCTATGCAGGCAGTAGCATTGCTACTAGAAGAATCATCCATACCGATCAGTCAAACGTGATAGACCGCCGGACAAAAAACAGATAGTTTGGTCTAAAGAAAGGCAATATTCCACTGTATGAATAAAACTACGAGAAAATATCATTGGTAACACATGTCCGAGAATGAAAGGGGAACGAAAACTTCTTGTAGGATACATCCATCTATAGTAATTCTGATGATAATGATGATGATGATGATAGCCGGGTGATTTTCGGGGACCGTTGGGCCCTAAGCTTCCTGTCATTTGTCTTACAGGTGAGGAAAAATCCCGAAAAACACCTCACCCAGGAGACTATCCCGACCGGGAATCGAACTCGAGCCCGCTGCGTGACCAGGCAGCACGCAACCTCGAGACCACAGCAGTGGACTAACCAATAAAGTGCTCAGTAAATAAGTCAACAATCAGGTTAAAGAATAAACATGATTTGAAGGAAATGATTGGAAAATATTAACTTAGGGTAAGGTGTATGGAGAACTTACGTCCGCGAGACCATGAACCTTAGGGTACAATAATGCCAATCAGTGAGTGAGTTATATATTATTATCATCGGTGTCTGAATTCCAATCATGAGCAAATGATCATTAGAATGGACAGAGAAATTAAAAGAAAATTGTCAGATAGTGGATCTAAAAACGGAGAAAAGCAAAGTAGGCAATGCAAACGACAAAAATGAAAACGGAAACAAAATAAATTATTACAAATGATAAGGTTTCAATTGGAATAGGTTCAAACATATGAATCCTGGAACAATAATTGAACAGAACAGTAAGATAAAGGAAGATATCTCAAACCGAGTCAAGAAAGCTGATAATATGTAGGGCCTATTACCACCTTAGTGGATAATATTTGGTAATAAATAAATCTCGCAGAAAATAAAAATACAAGTGTATAAACAGGAATCGAACCAACATTATTATATGGAGTAGAAAGCTGACCAGTTACAAATCAAGAAATAAGGAACGTAACTGCTGTGGAGATTAAATATGGATGACAAGAAGGAATTAAAAAAAAAGGAATGACTGGATCAGGAAGTGACTACAACATATCAAATGAAGAAAAATGATAAAGAAGACAGTAGAGATTATTTATATATGTGGAATTGAAGAAACCGAAGCAAATGATGGAAGGAAGGACAGAAATGGAACTGAGGAAGAGAAAGAAGAAAGAAATGGAGGAGCAAAAGTTAAAAGCAAATTATATTTGAGGGCCCTAAAAATATATTTTGTTCTTAGTTTGAAAACTTTGAATACTCGCTTATCTCGTAATTAATAAATTACATGAATTGTTACTCATTTTGTTGGAATGTGTGCTTAATATTCAACGAGCCCCATCCAGCAAGAAATAAAATCTCGTAACTGGATTAATTTCGGAAACACGTGTTTATTAGAATTAGCGAACTTCGAAGGAATTTTATAGATCCTCATCGAACCTATCTAGCAAACACATACAATGACCACGACTAATTTATTCTTCTTCTTCTTCCTTCCAAGTATTTGGCCAAGGCCTGTTACGATCCTCTAGAAAATTTTCCCTCCAGCGTTTCATAGGACGGCCCAGAGATCTTCGTCCTCTTGGTATATAATTATAAATAGTTTGGGGATCCGATTTGAACTCATTTTTTCAAGATGGTGTTTCCAATTATTATGCTTTCAAGTCTTATACAATATATATGTGTGTATGTGTGTGTGTGTGTGTGTGTGTGTGTTTGTGTGTGTATGCGTATGAATTCTCTAGCGGCCGGAATTTTTGTTGTATAAGAACAATTTTTTGTGTCATACAGGAGTATTAAAATAAGTCATGTCAAGCTCGTTAACCTGCAAAATCTGATCATTAGGTGTAGGAGTTCATCTGAAACCAAAATTTAAATATCGCTTTAGGGGTCGTAATTTTCATGTTTCGTAATGAAAGGCAGTATATGCTATTAAAAAAAGGAAGGTTCCCTCCAAAATCAGCGAGATCCGACTATTAAAGTGGGATTTTACTTGAAACCCGAAATTAAGATTAGCTCTAGCAACTATCAAGTTTGCTTCATAGCAATGTATACCATACAATTTAATTAACAATTACATTGACAATGAGATACACTGGATTAATTTATTTGTGTAAATAAATTAATGGAAAAATTAAATATGTAGATATTATTTAAATGTTTGTCAAATTATACGACAAAGTGCAATACGTGATAATGTACGGTTATGCACGGTTTGTTTTAACTACATCCGAACTTTTAAATACTATAGGCCTACCATCAGAAATTAAGATCCTCGAATTGAACAAAATAAATATAATATATTCAGTAATCCAGCAAAATCGGAACATAAATTCGACTTTCTGATGAATTCGTTTAATATATTAGAATAGAATAGATTTATTTAGCCTGGTGGAGTTAAGGCCAAGTGGCCTTCTCTTCCACTCACCAGTACGAACATGTGTTACATTTAAATGCAAAAAATTACAAAAATAGCACACACTAAACAATTAATTATTTGTGTCAAACTGGACAATAATACAAATATGTCTAATAATACAATAAAATTAAATACAATTAAAATTATACGTAATTCCTCCGAGACTTCATTCTTATTTTTCAACCCCATATTTTTGAATCTTCGATTTTCAAACATTTGTGTGTGTGTGTGTGTGTGTGTGTGTGTGTGGTGTGTGTGTGTGTGTGTGTGTGTGTGTGTGTGTGTGTGTGTGCATGTGTGCCTATGTGTGGTACAAGAAACTTGTACGGCCCATGTCCTACCATATGGCTGCTGGCCTCGCATTCACGTGTGTCATTTTACAGAGATGGACGATCATCCAGTAAGTATAGGAGTAACACATGGTCAGAATATTGAATATCTCAGTCATTATAGCTTGCTTTCTCAACTTTGGCCCGTTCTCATTTTACCTAACCAAATTCTTCAAGATTCTAGGTGGGCGGTCCCATACTCGCCGACATTTCATGAAAAAACCAATTCCCCATGAGGACTCGAACTAGCGTATGTCCCGTAGCTCAGCACCTAGATATGTTGCCTTAAACCAATCGGCTACATTGCGGGATTATGTATTGTATACAATTTTTGTGGTGATGAGTTTTTGTTAATCCTGTATGATAGAGATGATGTTTTTCTTAACTTGTTCCTGAGTTGAAACTTGAATAATTTCAAACACATCCGTTTTTACACCAATAAACTTTTTTTACAGCCCAGTAAACATTTTATAAGGTAGTAAAGTTTCTGGTGAAATTTCAAGCGTTTAGAGTTTTTATGAATGTACTTTTGTTTGGCTTGTAATTATAGTATCGTTGTATGTAATTTATTCCACGTCTCGGAAGTCTGTTATCGCGTGTAGCCAGAGAAATAGCGTAATAATTCTGCTCAACCAGTTACATACAGCATGTTTTAACATTCTCAATACATGCTTCTAAAATCCGGAAGACATTACAAATATCATTAACATCATTATCACTATCACCATCAACATTATTATTATTATTATTATTATTATTATTATTATTATTATTATTATTATTATTATTATTACCATCATCTGCTTAATATTAATATTATTATCACCATCTGTACAATTAATAATGTTTGGACCAAAGAGAGATGAATAGACAGGTGAATAGAGAAGACTGCATAACAGTGAACTACATGGTCTTTATAGGAAGCCAGATATAATAAGAACAGTTAAGTCTCGTAGACTGCGATGGACAGGACATGTGGCACGAATGGGAATGAAAGACGTGCATGGAAGCTTCTTGTAGGAAAAACAGAGGGAAAACTCCCTGTTTAGATCAAGAATGAGGTGGGATAATAATATTAACTATGATTTGAGGGAAGTAGATTATACAGGGAATGATTGGAAAACATTAGCTCAGGATAGGGATGTATGGAGAGCTTATGTCCGCGCGGCCATGAACCTACGGGTTCGATAGAGCAAGTGATTTAGTTAGTTATCTGTAAAATTAATATTATTATTATTATATATTATATTATTACATATTATATTATTATATATTATATTATTATATATTATATTATTATATATTATATTATTATATATTATATTATTATATTATATTATTATATTATATTATTATATTATATTATTATATTATATTATTATATTATATTATTATATTATATTATTATATTATATTATTATATTATATTATTATATTATATTATTATATTATATTATTATATTATTATATTATATTATATTATTATATTATATTATTATATTATATTATTATATTATATTATTATATTATATTATTATTATTATTATTATTATTATTATTATTATTATTATTATTATTATTATTACTATTACTATTATACTCGCGACTTGGTCGTTGGTGATTTTGTCTAATGAAAAACTCAACCTCACGTTGGATTTGGAGTGACTATTTTGCGAAAAATACATCAGAAGCTAAAAATAATTACAATGTGTAATATTTATCAAATGATAGGTTATGTATTCCGATCTTGCTTCCGGGCGATTTCTAAGCCGGTTGTATAGTTACAAATAGCATATCTTCACTGTTAAATCTCTTTGAGCTTGGGAAAAATCAATAACAGATAATTGAATGAGAAATAACTATTGAAAATAATGCAGATTCATTATACAACATTTTTTAGAGCAACAGAACTAACTCATTTTTTGGAAATTTTTCAAGTTTTTTTGGCATTTCTTGCTGTACCATATCGATCGTACATTGTTGAATCGGTATCCTTGTCAAAGAAGTTAATTTGCAAAGATATCTCACATTGCGAACAGGAAGAGGCAAAATCATCAACAGGAAGAGGCAAGACTATCAACATGAAGAGGCAAAATTATCGGTCTATGATTTAAATAGTATTATTATTATTACTATTATTATTACTATTATTATTATTATTATTATTATTGTTATTATTATTATTATTATTATTATTATTATTATTATTATTATTATTATTACTACTACTACTATCGAAGAGAACCGGCTGCGAGTCGTGTTGAAGAGCATTGGCGGCTATTCTCCTTTCCCTTGTTTATATTGATAAGCATAGCCAGACCGGGTTCCTAGACATGAAGTCAAAAACCCATGGTAATTATGAATTGGTACGCCGAAATACATATTAGAATTTAGGACAGTGCCAATTTTTTTTTCATTTTTTTATTAATGTAGAATTCTAGTTTAGTCATTTTGGACAAGAGCCAGTGTTGCAGTATATTTGGAGACTATTCTAGTAGGCTATTTGCTTTTGTACTGATAATCAACAGAAAATCCAAGTCAGAATACCTGGTCTCGGTAGCTTCACCGAATTTGGCATTTGTATGGGGGTGGGCCGACTCTTTATTCATTTGTAGGTAATTACATTTTTAAATACATTATTTTGGCAAAAATAATTTTTTCTTTAAATTTTCTCCAATGACCGCATTGTTTTAATTTTGTTTTGTACTTCACTGTCCTGCATTATCTTCTGTGTGTCCCTGGATGAGTACGACTCTGCAATGTTTGGGTTACGTCGAATCGTGCATTACTGTTTTAATGAACACGTTACATTTTTGGAAGATCTCTAACTAAATTTTGAAGCGGTAATTGTGATTGTAAAAATAGATATTTTACAATTGTTTGTATTATTAATTGATTATTTTTTATCATAGCCTAAGGAATTTTTTAATTATCGACTTGTATACTTCCTCACTTTCTTGGGTATTAACGTTCATTGTGTAGGTATTTTGGCCATCTGCTTATATAATTTGTTGGATCATACAAACCTAGACGTGACAGCAATGGGTTTTCATGATTATAAATGTAATCATATAATTCCGATTAGCTTTCCTATTAATTCGTGAATCACTTCCCTATCTGCTTCTCTATGGAGAATATAGACGGGCGTGATACACAGGAGTTTTATTATCATAAGTAGGACTTTATTTTGAAACGTTCGGAGTTTTATGTTATATTTTCCGGCATATCCCCATGTTAGGATGCACATACAGGTTGTTACCGAAATGAGTGCAGATTTTTCGTGTGGTGGCAGGGAACATCCATACAAGTATTTTAACACAATGAACCTTGGGTCGTAATTGAATTGTTGTGGGTCTACAGAATAAAACAGCAGTTAAAATTGTTGAACACATTGTTGTTTATTTATTAATTCTAAATATATATGGAACGTATTACATGTTATTTTACAGTAATTGTTGGAAATGGCGACCATTGACCTGGATAAATAGCTCCACGCGTCTCACCTCGGACTGATGAACTCTAAGGGTCAGTTTCACCAACAAAGGTAACTGTATTGCGCCAGTTTTCCCCATATATAACACGTAGCTTAAACTGGCGTAATATAGTTACCTCTGTTGGTAAAACCGACCCTAAGAAACAAATCTGGATGCTCCCTGATTTCCGTAGCCAGTGCCACGATCCTTGCTACAAGCTCAGGAGCTGTGCATTCAGGTCAATGGTCGCCTTTCCAACAATTACTGTAAAATAACATGTAATACCTTCCATTTTTTTAGAATTAATAAATAAACAACAATGTGTTCAACAATTTTAAATGCTGTTTTATTCTGTAGACCCACAACAATGCATTTCCGACCCAAGGTTCATTGTGTTAAAATACTTGTATGAGTGTTCTCTACCACCACACGAAACATCTGCACTCATTTCGGTAACACTCTGTATAATTGTAGATCTAGAAAAGTATTTATACATTGTGAAGCCTGTTTGAATGTTTATTTTGGATCTACAATTTATTATTGGGTATAGTTGTTTTAATTTCCAGTTTGCTTTATGAAGTAAGTTCTGATAATGATTTTTTAATATTACAGTAGTTCTTGATGAAAGATAACGCCAATGTATTTAACTTTTGTTGAATTTATGTCTTGTCCAAATTGGTATGTTGAGTACAACTAGTTAATGGCGGAGGAGTCTTTTTGAAAACATAACTGCCTGGCTTTTGTCAGTATTCACAGTTAGTCACCATTATTGGACCCACTGTTTCAAAATACAGATATTCCTTTGTAATTGCTGAGCCGCTAACAAGGTTAAAAGACTGACCGCTTATTAGCGTGTTGTAGATAAATAAATAAATAAATATATATATATATATATATATATATATATATTATATTGCAGATTTTCACGGATATAAGTATGAATAAGAAAGTTTCCTTGGGTTTTCCGCGTCTTGGATCCAATTCCGGCCTCGGGCCACTGATTCCGACGTTTCGGCATGACCCCACATGCCATTATCAAGGAATGATAAGTTCGAGTCATATGTTTAGGTCTTGTATAATTAAGCACATAGAGTTTTTGCTGTGGTCCGTTTCCGAAGACGTACATCCATGGAAACGGACCACAGCGAAAACTCTATGTGCTTAATTATATAAAACCTAAACCTGTGACTCGAACTTATCATTCCTTGAAAATGGCATGTGGGATCATGCCGAAACTTCGGAATCAGTGGCCAGAAGCCGGACGTGAATCCAAGACGCGGAAAACCCAAGAAAACTTTCTTATTCATATATAGAGGAAAAAATGTCCTATGAATAAGTGTCCATAAATTCATCGTTGCCACGGTAGATGGCACTGATGAATGACATATTATTCTCTCGGCCGTGTTTCATGGTCTGCTAGATCACCACACTTAAACCCCCCCCCCGGGAATTTTACTTCTGGGGGCATCTGAAAAGTATTATGTATGCTGAACCAGTTTCTGATGTGCATACCTTTCAACAGCGTGTCCAAGTCGCCTGTGATCCTAATCGAAGATAGGCCGGAACATGCGAAAAAGTGAAGCAATCATGTTAGGACGTGTGAACGTATGAATTGCATCCCATGGACGCCACTTTGAACATCTGTTGTGACGTGGATGCGATTATGCTATGTACTGTGTGCCGGGACGTTTTTTGACGTTGCACGCACATCGTTCATTTCCGGACATGTTTATAGGACCTTTTTTCCTTCATTTCTCAGGAATCAGTCCCTGAAGTTTGTCGGGTAATTATGTTTCACTCTGTGTGTATATATATACCGTTATCGTATTAATTTATATATAGGACATCGATAAACACATTGAATTGCAAGTGTCCTAATATGCTACTCTGTGGCAACCATTTTAATGCAATTAATAGCGGAATTATAAACACCAACATATGTAAAGAACTTCCTCTCACGTAGATAGCTGGAGACCAGATGTATTATCGAGTCATCAATCTGGCACGCCACTAGTTTTCTTAGTAACCTGGTGTGCCAGACTTTATCTAAAGTCTGCTTGATATCCAGATAAAATTACTATGATGTATCCCTTTGGTAGGCATTCAACATGCCACTTAATTGCATATTGATGCTATGAGCGGTTCCAAACTTACGTTGTTCGTCTATAATTATGTAGGGGCCTAGGTATCTTTTTATGTTTGGATTTTGTATTTTCGAGTTTTTTTTTCGCTACTTTACTGAGCGTATTCAGCAGGGAGATGGTTCAGTATCTATCAAGTTCTTTTCAGTTCTTACCCTGCCTAGAGAATAATAGCACTCGGGCTATTTTCCACTCCTTTGGAAAGTGTTGCAACCGAAATGTGGCATTTATTATTTTGGCCGGGAATTCGATTTATGTTTTGGAGAGTTTTTGATGAATATGTTTTGGATGCCTCCGATCCAGGACTTTTTCTGTCCTTTAAATGTTATATTTGACAGGAAATTTCGCCGCAGTTCATGGTATGTTGAAATGAGTAGGGCTGATATTTAAATAATTTCCATCAATCAGTTCAGATTCACAGTTGGTGGCAAAGATATTTCCAATGCTAGGGTAAAAAGAATTGAACATGTCTTGATTGGTATGGGCAAGACCATAGACCGCTCCCAATGGTGGAATTGTTGGTCTTGTCTTAGAGACTATTGTAAACGACTAAACCACCTTCATGTTATGAGTGTCCGTTGCACGAGATAATTATCCCATGTGCTGGATACAAGTTCTTCTAAGGCGACAGGTATATGATTTCATAATTATTCATTCTGCGCATTAGGTTGGGATCATTGTGATGGCGTTGCTGTAATCACCTTAAACGCTTTCGTTCAATAATAAAATCTTCGATGGCTGATGGAAGGTACACTGTTTTCGGATCTTGGTATCTGCGAGGAACGTTTTGTTCCATCGCTTCCTGCATTGTTTTTGTTAGTTTATGGACAACTTAATCGATGCCCGGAGTATCATTTATTATATACGAGTAATCCGAATTTGCTACTACCATTATTATGGTAATATTACCATTTATTTATAATCATTATTCCAATCAATGTCATCATTATTATTACTATTATTATTATCATTATTATCATAATCATTATCATATAGGCCTACAAGTCCTATATGTCAGATTCATTCACATAAAAATTATATTTATTGTAATACAATTCTAATTAATTATAACAGCTTCTAATGAAATAAAATACAGTATATTAATTCAAACATAATACAAAAAGTCTGAAATCAATCATGGTTATTGTTAGTATTAATATTAATATTTATTATTGCTATTACTATTATTATTATTATTATTATTATTATTATTATTAATTATTATTATTATTAACATTTCTGGGCCGTCCAAGGATACAAATCCTTCATACGACGCTCTTACACTATACACTATACACATATACTTAAACACAGACTCACCTTACACTCTTTTCTATATAACATGGTCTGTTGAAGTAGTGCCTGAATTGAAAATATACCATATTAATACCATTTATCTACATATTAATAAGCTTTTGGAATATGCTAATGAGGCAGTATTGTTAAGCGGTAGCGAGAAAATATTAAAAGCCAACATACATATTTCATTAATTAACACAATGAAACTGGGACTGGAAGAAATGTCAGTAAAACTAAATATATGGTCACTTACATATATACATCTTCTATCGGTAATGGAAATTGATAGTTAATGGCAAATGAGACAATTTTTAAAGAAAAGGTTAAATTCAAATACCTAAGAACAACAAATTTCAAATAGATATGATCAATATTTCTAAAATTCCTTTTGTAATCACAATTGAGGTTATGTAGTATTTTTTAATATTATATCAGTTCCCTCTTATATCAGTCTTACTCAATGAAAACGGATTTTTGTTTTAAAAAAACTTAGTTCATTAATTAAAACCTTGTAGGCATGTTCCATCTTCGGCATGTCATTTGGTACGAAGTTTTTAAACAAAAATCAAATTTAATTGAGGAAGACATATACAAAGATACTTATGTAAATATGAATGAGTTGTAAATCATCTTTATACATAGTCTATATTCTCGAAACGCGTGTTATTATTCGTCAGAAGGACTCTCGTCATCTCAAACACTAAATCTGTGGTAAAAAATTGTTATTCTTTCAAATGCATTATTAATAAGTGGTAATTAAGTGTGAATAGGTGGTCCCCCTCCTACCCGCTTACAGATGCACTCCTAATAAAACAAAACACCTTGCAAGAGAGTAGCGTATCCGACATAGGGTTGAACAGGAGGAGAGGCGGGGTTGAATAAGGAGGGGCAAGTGGGCACATATTAATAAGCCTGATATTTAATAACCTCCGTTATTGGTGGGTTTTATTTCATAATCATCATCATAATTTTCTTTTGCTCCTAGTTGGAGCATAGGGCCGTAATGAAATTTCTCCATTTAGCTCTATCATGTGAACTCTTCACCTCCAACCAAGTTTTCCTATTTCACGTATTTCTCTTTCAACAGTCCTCTTCCAAATGATTTTTCGTCTTCCACTCCTCCTTGAATCTTGAGGATTCCAGTGCAGTGCGCATCCTTCTATTGCAGTTTCAGGTTTACGCAGAGTATGTCCAATCCAACGCCATTTTCTTCCCTTTATTTGTTTTTCGACAGTGCTTGCTCAGTTTTGTGACATATTTCTTGGTTTGAGATTATAAAAGACCATCCCACATTTAATATCCGGCATTAACACCTACTCACAAACACCTTATTAGCAAGTTAATTATTTCTTTGGTCGTCTTCTATGTTTCCAATCCGTAAAATAAAATTGATTTTAGGTTAAGGTTAGGTTAAGAATTCTCCTGGCGCTTCATTATCATTTATCACCCATCATACCATCGGGGTAACGTAACTCCGCTTTCCAGATGTCCCAACCTAAGAAATGGATTACAATTCTGCCAATGCCAGGGGAGAAAGACAGAAATGTCATGAAAGACAACCTGGTGGCTTTAGACAAAAGAAAATGTGTTAAATAATCGGATGTTAGTTTTGATTGAATTGTTTTATTCTTCCACATTGTGTACAATTGAACAAATGCTCCGTTTGCTTTCTTAATACGACTCTGGACATCTTCTAATGCACCTCCGTCTATAGTAATTGTATTACAAAATATGTAAACCCTTGTATTTCATCGGTTTTATTTTCATCTACTCTACTTTTTTTCAGTTGAAAGAAGTATAGTAACATATATTTCGTAACATGCTATGTGTCATAAAGGAGTTCTATAGCGGCTTTTTACTGCACTAAAGGTTTGAAATATGTCATAAGTATATTAGTGTTGGAAGCGTATGAGTGAATTGCCAGTTTTATGTGGAAGCAATACAGCAGCCGCGCACTTCATATTTTAATGTCAGTTTCAGAACATTACTTCAAAGATAGACTTATTACCAGCTATTTCATTACTCTTGTTAATATAAAAATGTCTGCAGAATCATTAGTCTGGATTTACTGCTCAAGAGCTGCAATACACTCCTAACACCGGGTTATCCATATGTTTATTCCGGGTTTTATACATTAGTAATGCAGTCTAAATTATTAAAACATGTGGCATCTATTATATTAATACGTGAAGGAAAAACTTTGCATCCTTTTTTAAGAACATTGCGTGCATGGAGGAGTGTGATATTTGGCATAATTAAATTGCATATACAGAAGGAGTGCAGAAAAATAAAATGTATGTATAATATGTGTTACAAATAAAATAAATTAAACAAAATGAAATAATTTTTAAGGAATTTATATGTATTATTCATTCATGTGTTTACGTTCATAGCTGAAAGTGCTTGTTGTAAAAAGAAAATCGTGCAGCAGCAATGTGAATTGACTTACTCTCGCGTATGTATTATTAGTGGTTTATTACACTGGTCAACATGATTTTTGTCTCATGAGTACCAATAGTTGTGCTTAATGCAGTTTTTTATCGTGTTTTCAAACATGGATTCGGAATTTCTCCATCACTCACGGTTCTTTTATTTCAATTAATGGATTTAAATAATTATTTTTTAATAAACCTAGATATCTTCCCGGAAAATCTTGGCGCAGTGAGCGATGAGCACGGGGAACACTTTCATCAGGAGATTTCAGCAATGGAAAAGAGGTATCAAGACAAATGGAATCCTAATATGCTGGCCGATTATTGTTGGACCATCAAGAGGAATGCTCCACAGGCGAAATATAGCAGAAAATCGTCATTTCTTACTTTCTAGGTGAGTCCGAATGTTCGAATATTGTGTAGTTACGAATGTAGAAAATATGAAAGTGTTTGAAATTATAATAAATGCCTGTCTCTCGGAAACTTTGCGTGATGGAGAAAAACCGATATCATATTTGAATTCAGGAGAAACAATACTATCATAATCGCATATTTTTCTTTCTGAGACAAAAACAAAGTTTATTTTTTTGTTGCTCAGTGTATTAGTGATTTAAAAAAGTGAGTACATTTCATTATTTAAATTTAAATTAAACCCTGCCTAATCTTGGTTTCAGTAATTTCATTACATATTTTTTATATTTACATATTCGCACCTACTTCCATCATGCCTCGGTCGGTTGTGAGAGACAAAGGCAAGGGATATATATTCCCGTGCACATAATAATAGGCCAAATTCAAGTGTAAATAGTATAAATAGTATACAAATGTCAAATGACGCGTTATTGCTTTTTAAAATGTCTTAGCCAACCTATACCACATACTTCCTATCGTTCGTATTTTTTAAAATAAATTAATGCACAATGATGTATTTGTGACAAACTTAAACATTTAATGAATTGTGGTCGAATTTCGACCGCTGAGCGACCACAATTTCATAAATGTGTCAGTCAAAAATTAAAATGATGGAATATAAAATTGTGAAAAGTTTATATCTGTTAAGGTACCGTCTTCCTCAACTTCGTTTATGGAAGTCGTTTGTAAACAGATGTAAGTGTAACTGTAATAAAAAAACTATGTATATGATTCAAATTACCCACCCGACATTATTTTAAAATAATTAACTAACTGATTCATTCGAACTATCGAGCCCGTAAACTTATGGTCGCGTGGACATAAGCTCTCCATATATTCTTGCCCTAAACTAACATTTTCCAATCATCCTTCTACCTTTTCGGCACTTTCCATCAGATTTACCTACAAGCAGTTTCTTAACACCTCTTTATTTCCTCAATCGTGCCACATGTCCTGCCCGTATCTGTCTAAGTGACTTAACTGTTTTCCATAAAGATAATGTGGCTCACTGTTAGCCCATGTATTTTACTCCATTCGCCTGTCTGTTTGCCTCTATTTGGTCCAAAGATATTCCTAAGAATTTTATTCTTAAATACTCGTATTATTTTCTCCTCTCTTAGAGTAAGAATCAATGTCCCATAACCATATAACTAGGAGAAAAACAATTTTAAATATTTTTAGTTTCACGTTCTTTGAGAGAATTTGGGAATGACAAGAGTCCTTGTAAAGCGTAATAGCATGCATTTCCAAAATGAGCCTAGGATTTTTTCCCACTTCATCGCTGTTGTTTATAATTATTGTTCCTACAGAGTGATTCAGAAATATGGCCATGCGTTTGATCGCATTTTGTGACGAAAGTAATATTATTAAAGGAAATATGGTGTTATAATTCGAAGGGAATCCTTCAAATTACAACAATAGAACAAAACAAAACTAATAATTGCTCGCGTGCAGCTTGGCGGGTTGATTTTGTGGGCTAGCGTCGAACGCTTCCATGATTCTCTTCGTTGTTTCTACATCCTTGCTAATGCGAGGCCTTCCAGGAGGTTTGATTTTCTGCATCCTTCCCGTTTCCAGCAGTCGTTTTACCCACTTCCCCACAGTCGACGGCTGCAATGCTACGTTAAACTCAAGTCTTGCCCGTCTTGCGGCTTCACGATCATTAGCATACGTTACTGCCCCTGCAGCAATTGTAATTTGCTGTTGCATATTCAACGCCATTTTGACTAATGACGTAAGTCCTACACTGTTTTGTTTTATTCCATTGTTGTAATTTGAATAATTGCCTTTCCAACGGTAATTTCGTATTTCCTGTAATGGTAATATTTTCATCACACATCGCGATCAAACGTATAGACTATTTATGATTCACCCCGTAGATATTTCAATTTAGCCAAATCTTCAAAATGTTCCTCATTTGTCATTAACTGTTCATTTCCATTGCGCAGTAGGCTTAATGAATTTATGTGTGTTACCATATTTTAAGTTTGGTTGAAGATGTTGAATAGTATACTTTCATTTTAAAATACTATGTTTTTTTATTTTTAAATGCATTAAACCTTTAGTCTGAATTATTTTTTTAATAGGGTATGGTGGGTTTTTTGGAACATTTCAAATTAAGGTTATAAATACGATTATTGTATATAGATATGAGACACCAACTGACAAAATTGAAAACATTCGTTAAAAGAATAATACAAATCTTAACAATATATGATCAGAAACTTAGGTGAAGTTTCAAATAAATTTTAAATACTTTTCCATGGAAAAGATCAGTTTTAATATAATAAAATAGGCAAGTTTAGAAACAATGTGACAAAAATTAAATTAGAGTAAAAGTATCTATGTTGCATTATATACAACAGAAACAACCGCAATGTAACGCCCATGTGAAAATAATGACCGAAGAACGTCTACTGACGGAATTATCAAAATGCCTGCCATAGGGAGACTAAATGCCACTGGATCGATGTAATAAAGCAACCTGGAGAAAAATAAGAATAGAGGAAGGATATTTACTATCATTATCATCATTACCATCATTAACATCATCTTGTTTATAATTGGATCATCAAAGGACATAAACAAAATTAGTTCCATCTCTAGGCAAAGTTTTCGCCTTTTTCGAACTTTCACCTATCGAATTCAACTCATTTTCAACTGTCCTCTTATAACGTATTTTCGATATACCAAAAGTCCTTGCGACTTGTGGATTCCAGTTCAATGCACAGATTTACTATGCGTTTTGTTGTTTACATAGACCGCAGACAGAGTATGTCCAACCGAACACCATTCTCATTAATTTGTTTTACAATTGTTGCTTGAGTATATCAAACCCAACACCATTTTCATTAATTTGTTTTACAATTGGTGCTTGAGCTTTAAGTATTATTATAATCATCATCATCATTATTATTATTATTATTATTATTATTATTATTATTATTATTGTTATTATTATTGTTATTATTATTATTATACTTACTCTTCCTCCTACTACATTAATAATAACAACTGTGTAGTTCACTTTGTGTAATGAAGTGTTGAAACAGACAAATGCAGTCCAGAACAATAAGGTGCGCACAATGTGCGCTCTGAATGGCAATTACACAGTGAGCTCTCTTCAAACACGTCCTGCGTGTTCAAATTTGTTAGGATGACCTATTCCTGGCATTCAACTTTAGGGGCTGAATTACCTAAATAGGCTTTTAACCTGTGACATGGGGGTGACATTAGCCAGTCAGTCAATCAAGCCAGCACTGGGGGGAGGGGGTGCACAAGAGGCTCGTTCACTAGATGGTATTTGCATTGTGCTAGTAACTTAGCTAATCAATCTGAGGGATCGTGAAAGAGCAGAGAATGGATTCGCCATATTGACGAGTTTGACTGTCTTATCGAAATTCTACTATTTTAACATAGGAGTGAATGGTTTCAATTGTTTTAGATTGCACCCGTGGTTCCCAAATTATGGATCACTGGATTCTATATGGAGGGTTGCAGTGAATATTTGGAATTATAAATAAATAATTAAAATTAGTATTAGACTATTACTATTATTGTTAAAATATTAAATTACGCTATTTAAATGTAATATGAAATAGGCTATACGACGAGTCTTATATTAATATGAGTAAGAATTATTAATTTATTATTATTATTTATTATTATTATTATTATTATTATTATTATTATTATTATTAATTTATTATTATTGCTGGAGGACTTTATTAGACCAAAGTAAGATACATACAAGGGTTTTTTTACAATCATTGATCGCACAGGCAGCAAGCCGTACGTGCTGTTGACAGTCAGTATTAATATTGTGGAAAGCAACGGGAAGCTACCACACTTATAATTCCCTAGTAAAGCTGCAAAACATAGCATGAAAATGCTATGATTGCAGTGAAAGACCTGCCCTCGAGCAAAACACTATATATAGGCCCAGATAGATTATTAACATAGTAGTAGTAGTAGTAGTAGCAGAAGCAGTAGCAGTAGTAGTAGTAGTAGTAGTAGTAATAGTAGTAGTAGCAGCAGTAGCAATAGCAGTAGCAGTAGCAATAGCAGTAGTAGTAGCAATAGCAGTAGCAGTAGTAGTAGTCGCAGTTGTCGCAGTAGTAGGATTAGTAGTAGTAGTAGTAGTAGTAGTAGTAGTAGTAGTAGTAGTAAAGTGATTTCAAAATAAGTTTTAAGTACTCATGAGGTGGTAGGAGATGAAGGCACCCATCTTTCTAAAAAAATTGGCATGTTATCTCAGCCGAGTTGTCAGCCCTGAGTGATGGCTGCCTTTACCCTCAGAAAATATCTCTAGGACTCTTTTCAGTTAGAGGCTGAATCGAACCTAAGGCGCTGTGCTGACAGAAAATTTGAACATTTTAAAACTCGTATCTCCATCGCGACTGGAATCTGCCATCGTCTTAACCAACTAAACTATGGAGTGGCTCAATAATATTAATAGTAATGATAAAATAATATTAAAATATTATACGACACAGTGGAACGATTATCTCCAGTTGTAGCAGCACTGTTGCTGCGTCGCATGAACGTAAATACTAACCATATATATTATTCTTCTTCACGGTTTAGGCTTATTCACTAGCCTGTTCCGGCTCCAAATTGCTGCTCTTTCCATATTTTCTTTGGTCTTCCCAAACTTCTTCTTCCTCGTGGTGAATAGCTGTATGCTGCTTTTGGTATTCTATTCTCAGTCATTCTTGCCAAGTGTTCTTTCCCGTTTGTTCTGCATTTTTCTATTGTTATGTTTAATTCCTCTACTTTTAGTTGTTGTCTTATTTCTGTGTTATGTTATTTGTCTGAGGAATCTCATTTCAGCAGCTTGTATTCCGGCTGATTGTTGTGTTCTCACTGTCCATGTTTCAGATCCATAAGTAATAATAGGCTCTGCCATTGTCTTGTATAATTTCATTATAGAGTCTTTCCTGGCTTTATTTTTCAAAGTTCTTTTTAGTGTTCCTGTTATATAATTAAACTTATTTAGTTTGATATTTATATGTTTCCGCTGTGTATGATATTTCGCAACCTAGGAAGTTATATCTTATGATATTGGTTTATTTTCTAATATTATCTTTGTCCGAACTGGATGAGCGACCTTGAACTCCATTGTTTTATTTTTATTTTTGTGAGGATATTTCCATGTTGTATTTTTTTTATTTAATTTAGTTAATATAGCATTCTTTGTAGTTCGTCCTCTGTTTTTGCTATTAAAATCTGGTCATCTGCAAAGGCTACTGTTTTTATTTCTATTTTTCCTAAGGTAATTCCCCCAGTCGTCATTTGCTTCCATGATCTGATCATGTCGTCGAAATAAATGTTAAAAAGATGTGGTTGATAGTGGACAACCTTGTCTAACTCCTAATCATATATAGTCAGAAACAGATATAAAATGAAGCACTTAACCAGCTTAGTTAGGGTAATAGCACTTCTCTCCTCGGCGCCACAGACTGACGTGAAGCGAGTGTACGCGGGATGACACGACATTAGTTCGCAAATCATCTACAAACAAAGCAGGTCAATGTTACGCTGTGTCGGATAGTACAACATAAATAATAACAAAAATAGTAGTAATAACGTGATTAAACTAAAGCTTTAAACAACAAGATCATACGGACTTGGAAAAGAAGGCTATGTAATATAGGAACATATTATTCCTTATTACAACGACTATTTAACTCATGCCCCAAATGGGAGTCGATAACAAATCACATTTCCATGAATTTTGATTTACAACCAATCACAGTCGTTTCTCATCTCGATTTTATCAATTTAATTTTATCACTTTAAAATCAAGCTCCTCCTTTTTAACATTCAAAATAGGTCAGGCCATTATTTTGCAATGACTGATTCTCTAAGAAATGCGTTGAATATAATAATTTATATATAAAGATGTAAGAATTCTAGCATCTATGTGGCTACCAGATTGTATATATAGCGCACGAATGTAACCAGATAGTGCTTGAGGGATATAATATAACAACATTTGTAGCAATTGATTGTACCACAAAAAAAAACTACTGCTTGCACTTTCTTAAACGTATTATTTGCCAGGTATTTACGTTCCAGAAAAATAGAATTGACATATTTACATCATAGGACATCACAAATTAATTAATATACAGTTTGGTGTGTTTCATTTTTTCTCCACTAGGGTGCAATCTTGGAATATTGCGATCCTTTGGTAATAAATAATATGATCTAGTTGCAGTGATGAACAAGTGAAACACAAGAAATATTTCTCATTTGTTTTCAAACATAGCCTTTACATTAAATATATAAATATTTTAAAATCTTCTTCTTCTTCCTTCCAAGTATTAGGCCAAGGCCTGTTACGATCCTATAGAACATTTTCCCTCCAGCGTTTCATAGGACGGCCCAGTGATCTTCGTCCTCTTGGTATATAATTATAAACAGCTTTGGGGATCCGATTTGAATTCATTCTTTCAAGATGGTGTTTCCAATTTAGTTGGTACTGTTTAATATATTCCAAAATTGGCGTAGTCTTCAATTCTTTTAAGATATTGGTGTTCCTTTTCCGATCCCATCTTGTGTAACCCGCTGTTCTCCGCATGAATCTCGTTTCACAAGCCGTTATCCTGCTTTCATGTTGTCTTTTTAGTGCCCATGCTTCACTACCATAGGTCAACACTGGTCTATCCAAAAGTGTTATTGTACAAGGGATGGTTTCATAACTTGATTAATAATTCCTAAACTTTTATTATAACTAGTGAGAACAACTCCTTTGGAATTCGCTAATACTGGTACTTTTTGTAGAACACCCACTCGAAATATTGGTGAATTTATTTGTTGATATATGTGTAAACTCTTGCAGATAATTAGAAATTACGAGCTCGAAGTTAAAATGAATGGTCATTACAGGATAATGAGAAACTAAATTATAGTAATATAAATAGCTAATTTGATTTATGTTCAACACTGTTTATTACATACTTTCAATAGAAGTGCAGTTGGACTAGGAAAATATGCCTAATTCATGGTTTATAACTTACAATAACCATATAAGGTACAGTGTGTGTTAAAAACCAAATTGTGGAGCATCATTAGTCATGGTTCACGTTCATTGGAATGAGTACTGAAAGTTTAATATGTATATGCCATATTGTCCTAAAATAATACGCAGTTTTGTTCTTTCGATTGCAAGAGTCAGGATGCGACTAATACACGGTGTTCCAAAATGATGGATGGGGTTTCAAACTTGTTTTATTTTCCTTACATAATATATACAGTATAAGAAGAAAACTTACATGGGATTAGATTTGAGCACCTTTCGTTATACAGCACACATGTGGCCGATAGTCGAATTCCTCCCAAACCTTGATCAGCATAGGTCAGTTTTAGGGCTTGCAATAGAGCATGCCATTAAATCTTTAGAGAATGAGGAAGGTTTAAAACTCAATGGTATTAATAAGCTGTTAGTTTATGCTGATGATGTAGTACTATTGGCCGATAGCGAGGAGATACTAAAGGACATCACGCACACACTATTGAGTAACACTAAGAAATTAGGACTGGAAGTAAATATTAATAAAACAAAATATATGGCCACACGTAGAAATATATTATATTATGGAAATGGACAGCTAATGACAAATGAGGGAAATTTTGAGGAAGTGGCTGAATTCAAATACCTAGGAACAATAATCACAAATAGGAACGAGATGCACAAAGAAATTAAACATAGGCTCAATTCTGGAAATGCGTGCTATTATGCATTGCAGAGACTCTTGATGTCCCAACTCCTTTCAAAAAACGTTAAATTGAAAATATATAAAACTACTATTCTACCAGTTATATTATATGGATGCGAAACATGGACTCTTACTTTAAGGGAGGAAAGGAGATTACAATATTTGAGAATAAAGTACTTAGGAAAATTTTTGGACCAAAGAGAGATGAACAAACAGGTGAATGGAGAAGACTACATAACAATGAACTACATAGTCTTTATAGGAAGCCAGATATAATAAGAACCGTTAAGTCTCGTAGACTGTTGGTAGACCAAGAATGAGGTAAGAGAATAACATTAACTATGATTTGAGGGAAGTAGATTATACAGGGAATGATTGGAAAGCATTAGCTCAGGATAGGGATATATGGAGAGCTTATGTCCGCGCGGCCATGAACCTACGGGTTCGATAGTGTCAGTGACTAAGTAAGTACTAACTGCAAACGGTAAGGTCGCATATGAAGCCGCTTTCGTAGAACTCTCCACAATGTCGTAGTAGGCATCTGCAGTTCACTACTAGCACGCCGCACAGACGTGTGTGGACTACGTATGAAAGCTGTTCTTACATTCTTGATTCTTTCATTTGTTGTTCGTGAAAATCCTGAACTTTTCCTTTTACAAACACATCCGGTTGTTTCTAACTCTCTATACCATCGACACGATGGATGCTCTTATCTGTCGGAGGATCATTTCCAAATTGCCATCGGAAAGCTCGCAGCACTGCAACAATGGAACCAGATCTCGCAAATTGCAACACACAGAATGCACTGCAACAATGGAACCAGATCTGGCAAATTGCAACACACAGAATGACTTCTGTACAGGAATCGCCATTTTCACAAAATTAACACTGTGATGTAATAACGAGAAGAAACAAATTACTGCATACAGGTTATGAAAATTTCTCATTTTTCTTTCATTATAGCAGATAATCACGCATCCAATTTCGTTTTTAAAGCTATACCAACTACTTAAAACCCCTTCCATCATTTTGGAACACGGTGTATTAGCTAGATACGCTTTATAAATGCCTTTGATGTAAATGATTTTGCTCTGTGTAACAATAACCTAGCGGCATTTTGTCACACTTCAATGCTAACTTTTAGGGGTGTTTCGGCGTTAACAGTGAGTAGGCCTATATTTTTTGTCCAATACTATCATGCTGCCTTATGATATTTCTTGCATTCTCTCCGGACGCTGTTTGAATTGTAACCACATCTGAATTTGGGCCCCCTGGAAAGCCAAGTTGCATTATCCCAATATGATAGGCCTAGGTGATAAATGATTACGAAGAAACAGAACAGTCTTTAAAGCTAAATTTAAGTCGAATTATATTACATACTATGGGCAACCATAGGAATAATTAACTTTAAGGAAAACTGCCTGTGTTCTGAGCGGTAATCGAACCTTGGATCTCATGAATTATAGTCTGGAAGTCTGACCACATCGTTATGAGGATGTGATTAAATAATTTTGTGTTTACTTGATGAAAATCCATGTTGTATTTAATAAATAAAATTATCAAAAATGTAAATGACTTTCATAAATATTCATTTCATTTAACATTCATAACAACTGTTTCAAAATACTGTATCTTCTTCAGACAAATGTCATGAATACAATTTCAGGCGTTCGTCTGAAAAAGAAACAATGTATTGAAACTGTTGTTACGAATATTAATTAAAATAAACATTTATTAAAATCATATTATATTTTGATAGTTTTATTTACTTACATTTCAGTTCTGCTTCAATAAAAAGTTTACAAAAATGTAGGGTGCAAAAAAATATATATTTACAGCCATTTTTGTCTAGGTCCGAGTGCGGCTTATTATCGTGCCAAAATTTGTTTATCTCCCCCCCCGAATTTTAAGATTGTGGTTTATATACGGGGACATAATCAATATTTCCTAGTGGACGTCGACTTCCACTAAATACTTAGTGAATATTAGATAACACTATTTGTTCTCTCTTTTTTCAAAGTAAAAATAAAAGCACCAACTTCCCATAAATGGACCGTAGACCTATAATGACAAAAAATACTGAATACGATATATTTTTCAATGTAACAATTCCGCCACTCAAAGATACACATCGCAACAGCTTTTCTTTTTATATGTTCTTGACCCCCCCCCCTCTTCCGCACGTACTATGTCCCTAATATAGGCTCCCAACAAAGCACAATCCCAAAGTTCCTGATACTTTTCCCAAAACGTGAATTTTCTGGAGCTTTAATAAATTCTATAATCTTATCATCTATACTATGGGAACATTGGGAAAGTGTTCTCAAAGTTCCTCGCTTACATCTCCCAAATTTGGCCTAAATAAATCAGTTTGAAGAAATTGGAAAATAGTAGCTCAGGATAGCGATATATGGAGAGCTTATGTTTCCGCGGCTATGAACCTATGGGTGGCGATAGTGCCAGTCAGTTATATAGAAAACTAGCTAATACCAGGCGTACACTGCTACACCTAAATAAATGAAAATTAATGTGCTTTTATATTTAGTTGAATAAGTAAAAGGAAAAGTAATTATAAATTTATATTTTTAGATACCTCGTGCTGATTACCCAGCGTTGCACAGGAATCTACTTACCCCAATCTTCTTGACATAAATGAGCTGAAATACGAAAATTAATGTGTTTTATGTTTAGTTAAATAAGTTGGAGGAAAAAAATATGTATCGTAATTATTTTCAGATACCCCGTGCTGTTTACCCGGCGTTGTCCGGGAATCTACTCATCCCGATCTTCATGGCATAAATGAGCTGTACTTCTTATGATTAGTTTAAGTAAAATGAAAAATAATTATAAATGTATATCGTAATTATTTTAAGATTCCCCGTGCTGATTACCCGGTGTTGCCCGGGAATCTACTTATCTCGATCTTCTTGGCATAAATAATCTAAAAGACAAAAATCGTTATTGTGAGTTATCCGTAAAAGAATACCCCCCATGTGCTGCTATGCTTGCACAGGAATCTACGTACTTGTCTCATTCTTCTTGGCATCAATGAAAGACAAAAATTGTTATTGTGAGTTATCCGTAAGATATAAACATATGCTGTCCCGGACTTTTTTTTTACAGCTTTTTGAGATAATCAATTCTGTGTACATTAATTTTGTGTATTTGTTATGGTTTAGGCAGCGTAAGTCATTTAAGCTTCCAAAGAGCTACTTTTTTCACGTTCTCCACTACAAAGGGCGATTTTTAAGAGTGTAAGATTTGAGTATCATAACTCTCTTATAGCCCATGTTCATCCCGGGATTCTCCTGAA
This sequence comes from Diploptera punctata, assembly GCA_030220185.1. Taxonomy (NCBI): domain Eukaryota; kingdom Metazoa; phylum Arthropoda; class Insecta; order Blattodea; family Blaberidae; genus Diploptera; species Diploptera punctata. Next base: position 364,691 of record JASPKZ010009356.1, on the reverse strand, counting down.
CATTTTGCAAAAAGCCCCATCACAATTGGATCAACAATATGGCCGCTTACAAAGTACGAACAAACAAATTGTAGCAGAATAATAATAAATACCTACTACACATACAGGTAATCGTTCACTGAGCTTTATTTCTAACCTGTAAATAGCGATAAAGTTCTTCTCTCTGGAAAGTGGACTGTATTTTAGGAAATGCTGTGACACAAATAATTAATCATATGAAGATAAGACTATATTTAAACAAGTAATAATACATTAAGGTTGCACGTGCTCAAGTCTTGTTCAGTAAGTTTACCACGTGCTCTCGTCGCTTTCAGTTCTCTCACAAAGTACTTACACAGAGCGTCACTCTTCTAATTCACTTAATAATGCTTCTAATGTGTGGCTATTGATTTCAGCCTTAATTTATCACTCACAGTTATTTATGTGCTCGTGTAGATGCTTAAACACTATGTGCAGAGGCGCACCACTAAACACGTCCGCCATCTACGAGACACACACACACACGACCGCTCGCTAGGAGCTCCACAAGCACAAGACACGACCGCTACTTACGAGCGCCACAAGACACGACCGCTACTTACGAGCGCCACAAGCACAAGGAAGAGTGCGTACGCCACGCGGTTCAAAACACGAGAGGACTCAGGTTGGCCAACATTGACAACTCCCGCCAACCACTCAAGGCAGCCAACCTGAGGCGTCAACATGCTCCCCCCTTTGAGAGATCTCACGATTTAACACATCGGTGAATCTCTCAACACAACTGGGTAAGGGAACAAGTTTCACAATTGCTCGTCGAAATAATCCAGTTTTAGTCTTAAGGGTGACCACTCGCACCACACCATCGATCCCAGGGTGAAGCTGTTGGATCACACCAGTCTTCCATACCAGAGGTGGTAAGTTGTCGTCCCGAAGGATCACAAGATCACCGACAGCTGGGCACCATCTTCCGGCAGACAGCCATTTCCTCCTTTACTGAAGCGACTGCAGGTATTGTCTGGACCACTGTTGCCAGAAAGACCTGTAGAGAGCCTGAACTACCTTCCACCTTGTATCGTAGGAAAGGGGACAGTTGGCTATATCGGGAGGGATAGTGCTAGTTAATAGTCTACCGACCAGGAAGTGACTAGGAGTTAGGTACATTTCTTCATGGGATTCACTGGGAGTGCAGATAGGTCTAGAATTTAGTACAGACTCGATCTGACACAACAAAGTACACAATTCTTCAAAACTAAGAATAGTTTTGCCTATAGTCCTTTTCATAAGGGATTTAACCGATTTTATTCCTGCCTCCCAAAGTCCACCACAATGGGGACTAGAAGAAGGAATAAATCTCCATTCAATATTCATATTTGCTATGTTCTCGGTAATAGCATTCGCATGATTCTTGACAAAATTCAATAGCTCGTTATTGGCACCCACAAAATTTGAACCATTATCACTCAATATGAGACAAGGGCGTCCTCTGCGGGCAACAAATCTATAGAGGGCAGCAATAAAGTCCTTAGTAGTAAGGCTCCTGACAACTTCTAAATGGATAGCCTTAGTTACTAAACATACAAAAAGTGCTATGTAAGCCTTGAATTTCACCTTAGATCTTGGGTTGTCTCCCTTTATTACAATTGGACCCCCGTAGTCCAAACCTACCTTAACAAAGGGAAGACTTTGCTCTACTCTATACTCAGGAAGTTTTAAAGACTCAATGACCTTGGACATCAAATTAGCAAGTAACAACGCGGCGCAGAGTTCCAAACGAGCAATAGTCTGTTGTCTTCAATGGTGTAACTCTGGACTTAGAACACAACAAATGCACTGATACTTGATTGTTTTGCGATACATTACGAATATAAATACAGGCGCCGTAGGCAGATTCTGAAGCATCACAGAAGCCATGTATTTCCACACATTTTGCATTAACATAGGGCATTACATTTCTAGGAACACGAATATTATTTAACACACACAACTCATTACAGATTTCCAACCAACGTTGCACTATAGAAGAAGATTGTTCCAATAGCTCATCCCATTCTACCTTTAACTGCCAAAGAGCTTGGATGATGAGTTTACACTTCACTCACTACCACACACCCTAAGAGACCAAGAGGATCAAATATTGAAGCTACAGTGGAAAGAATGTTTATCTTGGTGATCCTTCCTTGATCTGGATTGATCTTGATCTGAATTTGGAATTCATCAGAAGAGGGATGCCAAATGATACCTAAAGTTTTGACTGCTTCCTCCTTAGTAAGATTACAAGGGGTTAGAGTTTCTCTGTCTCTTCTTCTTCTGGAACATTAACAAGAGCGTCTGGACAATTTGACTTCCATTTTCTTAAATGAAATTGGGCACTATCTAGCACAGAAGACACTTTACCTTGTAATTCTTGTGCACTTTCCACGGTATCCGAACCACAAATGAAATCGTCCATATAAAAACAAGACTGTATGGCATCAGAAGCGATAGGATGTGATTCCTTACATTGCTTAGATAATTCAAGCAAACATCTTGTTGCTAGAAAAGACGCTGTAGCAGTGCCATAGGTCACTGTAGTAAGAAGATACTCCCTTAAAGCCTCATCAGGTGACTCACGCCAGACGATGCGTTGCAAGTCCCTGTCGTCGGGGTGCACCAATATGCAACGATACATTTTAGCTATGTCGGCAGATAGCGCAACCTGATAAGTACGAAACCTCATGACAGTAGACAACAGTTCTGGTTGTATAGACGGTCCAACCATGAGCGTAGCATTCAAGGAAACTCCATTAGAAGATTCGCAACTTCCATCGAAAACAACTCGTAATTTGGTCGTTGTACTAGACTCTTTAATTACGCAATGATGCGGTAAGTAGAACGTACTCTTGTTTCCTTCTACGGGAGGTGCAAGCTCCATGTGTCCCAGATCGCTGTATTCTCTCCTAAATCCGACATAGTGTTCCTTTAATTGAGAATGTTTATCAAGCTTACTCTCAATGTGCTTAAATCTCTTAATAGCAGTGTGCTTAGATTCAGCGACCGAAGGAACATCAAGACGTATAGGTAACTTCACAATAAAACGACCAGATTCATCTCTTTGGATGTTTTCAACGAAATGTTGTTCACACGCTTTCTCTTCTGGACTAAGAACAGGGTTTTGCAGTTCGTCTAGCTGCCAGAACCTTTCCCGTTTTTTATCCAGAGAATCAAGTTTCACAACGTTTACCGAACGAGGATCTACTCTTTTCTTAATACAAAGTTCAGGAAAGGCACCTGAAAATATGTAACCAAACTCTGTTTTGATCAACGTGGGGTATCCCTTCCTTCTCAAAGTCTCAGAACAAACAATATCATGGTACACGTCTGCGCCGAGAAGAAGTTCAATCGTAGCAGGTTTATTAAAGTTTGGATCACTCAACACAATGTTAGATGGAATATTCCAGTTTGAATGATCAATCTCGGTGGCAGGACATTGAGATGTGATATTCTCTACGACAGCACAATTCAAGTTCAACCTATAGTTAGACACTCTGGACAACAATTGCACCTTACAAGTAAGACTGACTGGAGAGACATCTGAGTCTCCAATACCCACAATAGGAAGTTTGCACGATTGGGTTGCAAGACCCAACTTGCTCAACAGATTTGTAGTCATAAAAGATAACTGGCTGGCAGAGTCCAGTAACGCTCTAACCTTAACTAACCGCCCTACTTTATCTTTCACATTAACACAGGCCGTGCTAAGAAGTACGTTTGAGCCTAGCCCGGAGGTTATCTTCATAGCAGTGGGAGACACAATAGCTGGATGCTCAACATTAGGCTTTCTTTCAAAATGTATTAAAGTATTGTGTTTGCGTTGACATTTGGAACAAGGTTTCTCTTTACAAAATCTCGCTGTATGCCCCTTTGAAAAGCAATTATAACATAATCTAATCTGACCAACTAAATGTACTCTATCATCTACAGTTAATTGGTTGAATTCCTCACAATCTGTTAAATTATGTTTATTTGATTTGCAATTATGGCAATATCTCGATTTGCTGTAATTAGCAATATGGAAAGATTTGACTTTAGGCTTTACATCTAGTTTCTCTTTCACTACAATGTTTTTACATTCACTGAGCTCCAAAGTTTGAGCCTTTCTCTCCAAAAATTCCATAAACTCGACTAAGCTAGGGATATCCGTAGCACCGTGTTTAGCTTCCCACTCTGACCTATGAATACCTTTCATTTTACTCGATATAATTTCCTGCAACATTAGATCTGATAACAGAACATCACTCCGAAGATTCTCTATGGCATTAATATTGCCTTTTACTTGGTTAAGTACTTTCCTATACTCTGCAGCAGTACCTGTACTACAAGAAGGTAAGCTGAGTAAGCACTTAACATGCTGAGACAATATCATGCGTCTGTTGTCGTACCTTTGCTGAATTAACTTCCAGGCGGTACCAAAATTGCCTTCAGTTATCGCTAAATTACTGAGTAATTGCCTAGGTTCGCCTTCAAGTGACGATAATAAATAATGAAGCCTTTGAACATTATCTAAGTTGGTATTGTTAATCACCAGGGACTCAAAGGTATTCTTAAATGAGAGGTATTCAGTCAATTCTCCTTGGAAATGGGGAATCTGAATAGCCGGTAACTTAAAACTACAACTCGATCTACTAGATGCACGTGACTCATCAAAACCATGACTATCTGTAGGTTTTTGAAGACTTTCTATTAAATCCTGCACCTTGCCACACAACTCATAATATTCATTTTCAAAATCCTCATGATCCCTTGCATGATCCTGACCTGGCTTTGAATCTACTTCAAGCTCTAAGAAATTCCTAACTGCCTCAAACTGTTCCCAAATATCTCCTAGCTTACTTTGTCTAGCTACTAGGGTGTTTAGGGAAATGGTTTCACTATTGATATAATTTTCCAAATTAGTAAGGCTTCTTTTAAGAATGCCTCGCTTTTGGATAGCCTTTGCCTCACTTTCAAATGACATTTTGATAAATAACAAATTACCGAACACTATAACACAAAATATTTTATAAAATAATTAAAATATATATATAAATCACACAAATAATATGGAAATTTGAAATATCATGTCAGCTCGACTCAATACTGAATGAGGTAGGATATCAGCTCTAAGATAGGAGATACAAGCATGCAGTAGTACTTATCTTTAGGTCTTTACTAGGATTTCCAATAGACCAGACATCTGTGGTACTCTAGAATGGGACACCACGCTGCTAGAAGGTCACAGCACCGTTGATATCCAAGGATAGCTCACTCGAAGATCTGCGAGGGGGTCGCGGTCCACTAGTTGATAACCGAAACACCACGTGGTAACGCTTTCACTGTTTCTTTGTTTAATATAGTTCTTCACGTAAGTAATACTTTTTGTGTCACAATATCACGATTTTTCACAAGGCGGCTGTTAGATCCGGCCCGGGGGACCAAAAAAAAGTAGCAGAATAATAATAAATACCTACTACACATACAGGTAATCGTTCACTGAGCTTTATTTCTAACCTGTAAATAGCGATAAAGTTCTTCTCTCTGGAAAGTGGACTGTATTTTAGGAAATGCTGTGACACAAATAATTAATCATATGAAGATAAGACTATATTTAAACAAGTAATAATACATTAAGGTTGCACGTGCTCAAGTCTTGTTCAGTAAGTTTACCACGTGCTCTCGTCGCTTTCAGTTCTCTCACAAAGTACTTACACAGAGCGTCACTCTTCTAATTCACTTAATAATGCTTCTAATGTGTGTCTATTGATTTCAGCCTTAATTTATCACTCACAGTTATTTATGTGCTCGTGTAGATGCTTAAACACTATGTGCAGAGGCGCACCACTAAACACGTCCGCCATCTACGAGACACACACACACACGACCGCTCGCTAGGAGCTCCACAAGCACAAGACACGACCGCTACTTACGAGCGCCACAAGCACAAGGAAGAGTGCGTACGCCACGCGGTTCAAAACACGAGAGGACTCAGGTTGGCCAACATTGACAACTCCCGCCAACCACTCAAGGCAGCCAACCTGAGGCGTCAACACAAATAAAGAAACAAACATTAATTTTTATATATTAGATATATTTTTTTGGCCTTGTTAAATAAGTCTATTTTTCTTCTAGCTTTATTCTAAAGAAATTTCAACTTAGGTACCATCTACAACTAATCACTTTTGAACTATTACGATTGCTACAAAAAGCATAAATTCAAAAGCATTCGATAATATATATTTTGAAATTGATCGACAATTGGAATAAATTAAACGTGCATTCGTGTAGAGCAGATTGATTTTATCCAAACGCTATGAAATAACGTAAACATTTTTTGTAAAGCAATAAATTGTGCACCATATAGTAACAGAGGGAAATTTTATCATTCTAATAGAAGTCCCGGCCACGCGTTGCTGTGGCTAAGGTATACGTTAAAAATTTAAATTAAGTTGCTGTCTGTCAGCCAGATTACTTAAAACTAATACTTACACACGAAATTAATAATATTGAAAATAAAATAAACACTGAACACACTTAAATTATGAAATAATCAATATTTGTAATTCAATTGAAATTCGCGGTTGCAACAAAAATCACAGCCATCTGGATCTTTTCTTTGTTAAATAATAAACCAATTACCTTACCAAATTACCTTACACCGCCATCTGTTAGAATCGTATGGAACTCACAGATAATTATAACTCTTTGTTAAATAATTAACAAATAATTTGCAATAAAAAAAATAATGCGACTATAAATTTAGTTATAAAGTACCCTAAGTCTCAAGTTGGATCAAACTGCACACAGTGTGCAAAATTTTATTAAAATCGGTTCAGTAGTTTAGGATTCCATCGCGGACAAACAACATGACACGAAATTTTTATATTTTAAGATGTACGCCACAGGACGCAGGAACTCTCCAATATTTTAATTATATGTATGCCACAGGATAAAGGAATTCTCTAATATTATGCTTCTATAACAACAATATGATAATAATAAAGTTAGCACAAGAAAATTTCCAGGAACAGATCCATTAAATAAGTAGTATTTAATGTTGTGCTGTATATTGAAGGAATGTAGGCAAAGTTATTACATCTGACCAAACATTTATTGGAAAACCAAAATATCAACACTCTTCGTTATTAATATTGATTTTTCCAAACTCATGTTCCATAATTAAAACTCGCCTCTATGTAT